>RDPX01000044.1:2289045-2314361 GCA_003991215.1 Morbakka virulenta | reverse complement strand
CTCTCTCTCACTCTCTCTCTCTCTCTCTCTCGCTCTCTCTCTCTCTCTCTCTCTCTCTCTCTCTGTCTGTCTCTCTCTCTCTCTCTCTCTCTCTCTCTGTCTGTCTCTCTCTGTCTCTCTCTCAGTCTCTCAGTCTCTCTCTCTGTCTCTCTCTCCTAATTGTTTTTAATAGGGAGCATTTTAGACTGACGTCTTCCAGAACACATTCATTTTGAAGCAACACATGCTGTGAAAATAACAGAACGGTCATGACAGTCATTGAGAAAGTTTAAGGACAGAGCTGACTAAAACAGTAAAAAATTGTAAAATAGAAAATGCATAACAAATGAAAATGAAATTTCACTATTTCCGTATTATTCATCTGCAAACATTTTAATCGATCCTGTCAACTTTCTTTCTAACTCGATATTGATTAGCACACAGAATATCCTAACATTTTATTGTGAGATGCCAAAATATTCTATCAGTCGAGAGAAAGAAAACAACAAATCGCATTTCTTTTGCAAAGCATTTTAACAGAACATTAGTGGTAAAGTCGTCACTCTTTTCCAACATGCATATCTGCCGTGTGTCTCAAATAACGTTAATTACAAAACAGGAGAATTTTCTTGTTCGAATAGAAGATACCTGTTCATCAGTCCTTATTAGCATGCAAATCAATAAATAAAACACCATGAAACAACAACAAAATATGCATGGACGTAAAAGGTTTCCCAACAGCATCTGGTGTACACAAGCGCTGTGATAATTGTTACTGCGGTCATCATCACCATGGGGTGCTATACTTCAGATCGGTGTCAGCGATCATGGCTCTCCACAATCTACGATCACTAATGTTGATGAAAAGTTCTCTGCTGTCCTTTTGCATCCACCATTTCAAGTTAATCCATTAATCCATTAATGAATATCTATGTCTTCCTCGTGTTTTATTCGCTATACAGTCTCCAGTTAAAATAGCGTTTTCTAAACCACCACTTCTTGGAGATGAAAATGGTGGGAATGAATTAAGGAAGGGATAGAACCGAGTTGCAAGAGAGGAAGAGAGTCAACTTCCAAAAATATGGGAGAGGAAAACTTGAGCAGCTGACCCCAATATTCAATGAGAGTAAATTCAAATGAAGGAAAACAAAAATACAATGTCAAGAGCTACAAAAATGAATCCTTGATATTTCTTTAGATAAAAATACTACATATGATCAGTAGTGATGTATGGTACATTTATAAAAGGTATGACTAATTACACATCTGCAGCAAACAGGATTGGTTTAGTACTGTTATCTGCTGGGTAAACTTTGAAATATCAGCAATTAGTTGTTTCTGGCAACACACCTCTTGGTACTACCTAATTGCGTAACTTTTGTGTAACAGCATGTGTTGTATGTTTTGTTCGCTGTACTATGGAGGGATTCCTGTGAAACGTGTAAAAGTCTTAATGAAATGTATGTGAAAAGGAACCATGTTGGCAAAGCGAAGCATGTATAGTAATTTGTGTTGATTCACCGAGTATTTCAGTAGCCCTAGCGGCATAGAAATATCACAATATATTGATATGAAAATAAACAAGGTTCTTACAAAAGGGAGAGCAATTCCAGGCTCAAAACATTCTACCTTAGCAGAATAGTGTTGACTGGATTGTTCTAGGGTATGAATAATCGAGAAAGCATAGAAATATGATGTAAATACATTTTAACTATCTTCTATCAGTGATAGTATCATGAGCAACAATCCTGGGATTTGAAAAGATATGTATGATATCTGCAATGATCACAAACAAAAGAAATGGTAATCCAATTGAAAGTCTTTCTTAAAGCTTTTTCTTTGCCACTTTATTTCATCCATACTATATATATATATATATATATATTTATTTATTTATAAATACATAAATATATATTTTATATGTAAATTTATATATACTTATATATATATATATATTTGCACAAACGTAAAGGTTTTTGTTTTACTTATACTCAACGAAAAGAAAAACCAGACAAAGATAAGATGAGGATAAACTTTACCCCAATTTTATAAGGCAAAGTTCTTCTAGGGTGAGGCATTTGATGATAAAAAAAAATCTTCACTATAAGTATGTTTGTATGTACGTTGACGTTGAATAAACATACAAACCACATTTACTTGGCTATCGTAACATTTTTATTCTTACTTCAACAGAAACAGTTCTAGTTAACTCTAATTTACTCTTGTCAACTGACTTTCATTTATTTTCAAAGGATCGTTCAAAGTCAAGCAAAAAATATTTTAACGGGTGTAAAAAATAGGCCAACAATCATATTCTTGAGAAAAAGCAAAACAATTACCTTTTATTAGATACAATACTTTACCAAAAAATAAAGACAACACTTAAAATCAAGTAATTCTTTAATATATAAAAGTAAAAAATGTATGTGCGCCAAACTGAATTTGAACCGGTCCCTATGACTATTATTGCCACATACTCTACGACCTAAGCTCTTCGCACTCATTCTTGACAAGAGAATTTTTACAATCAGATCGTTCATATAGGAGCACCGTTCTCCAAATCCCTGTCGTTGGACTCTCATCTCAGTCATCCATGAAGGCCTGGGTCATAAACAAAATGGCGACGTCCCTCTCAAGAAAAATAATATATTCACCGAACCACAAACTCTGCCATCTAAGATAACGGCTTTCTTTCTTAACCAGATCATTTTCAGACCCATATCTTTCATATATTACTGTAATTATTGTAATACGTTTATTTTATTATTTATATTACTTGTATGTTTAACTTATTTTTAATTATATTACATATTTTTGTGATGAAATTATAAAGTATTTTACCTACTTTATAAGTGTAATTTGTTTGTTATTTTCAATACTTTAAGGAAACCAAATATTAAAATGCAAGGACAAGTTTTTAAAGATGTAAGTTGTGAAAAAATTAAAAACTTGTTAGGTTTGTTTACATCCTAATTAGCTCAGAAGTTAGTTTGAATATCCGATCGTTGTCAAATCGTTTTTGATATAAGAAACAGGAGATGTTGCTCTCTGTTTTCCACCACAGCCTAATGGCCAATATCAACATTATCACCAATGCTAACATCATCATCATTAGTAGGAATAGCATCTATAAAAACTGTGTTCTCTTGAGATTGCATTTTTCATTGTAACTTCTAGAGCAATAAGAATGTATCTTCTTTAATAAACATTATTTGATTTATGGCTTTTCTTCTCGAATTTAAACTCAGTTGCAAGCTTCTTTCATCTACTGCTGGATGAGTTGCAGATTAAAAATCGATTTTCTGGGATGTTATTTTTTATTTATGGTTTCCGAATATTTGATATCTGCGCAGTGCTGTTGCTTAAAAACCAGTTGCCCATTAATGAAAAATCCTTTATAAATCAAATGACTTTCATAACAATACAAAGCAGCCTGTTTTATATTACTTTGCTAACTTTTTGGCATTCCAATATACAAGACGAATACCAAAGTAATTAAGAAAGACGTCATGCCTGCTTGGATGCAAATACATGGAAATATTATGGATTTAAATGCTTTAACTAAAAATGTTGGTCTGTAATTGTAAGTATGGTTTAATCTCCTTGGCACCGAAGTTTAAAATACCCTTGCAACATTCAGAATTTTTTTTGTGGTGCCCAAAATCAAAGACGTGGATTAAGTGATTAAGAATAAACAAGGTTTGAAGCTGATCAACAGCTGCAGGGAATTCTAAAGCTTGAGGGAAAGACTTAATTTTTGTTGTAAATTTTGGCCTAAACGGAGTTAAGATAATTATTGATTTTGTAGTGGTTAACGTCTTGTTCTAGATGGATTTGGAATCACAAAAAAGTGAAAAATATCTTTGCACTGAACTGGATTAAAGCAATGCCTATGACTATCATGGTCACATGCTCTATCACCTAATTCCAAATCCTCTTCATCTACATTATATTACTTTTGCTACTTACTTGTCCTCTATTTAGGATGAGATCAGTTGGAAGGGAATTTGTTGTTCTCTGGGATGCTCAGCCCTATTTGTGTGATTGGAATGGGATGTCCAATGACAGAGACTTAGGGGAAGAATGATGCACTTAAGTGGAAGATGTGGTTGTAAAAATGAGCTAACGAAAGAGGATATGCCTGTATATAAATATATATATATATATATATATATATATATATATATATATATATATATATATAATCTNTTTGTAGTGGTTAACGTCTTGTTCTAGATGGATTTGGAATCACAAAAAAGTGAAAAATATCTTTGCACTGAACTGGATTAAAGCAATGCCTATGACTATCATGGTCACATGCTCTATCATCTAATTCCAAATCCTCTTCATCTACATTATATTACTTTTGCTACTTACTTGTCCTCTATTTAGGATGAGATCAGTTGGAAGGGAATTTGTTGTTCTCTGGGATGCTCAGCCCTATTTGTGTGATTGGAATGGGATGTCCAATGACAGAGACTTAGGGGAAGAATGATGCACTTAAGTGGAAGATGTGGTTGTAAAAATAAGCTAACGAAAGAGGATATGCCTGTATATAAATATATATATATATATAATCTTCAAGCGCAAAGACACTTAAGCAAAATGTGAGCAGTACTGGATAAAACTATTTTCTGGATCTCGTGGAGACTATGTTCTCCTGGTAATATTTCGACAAACTTTTGAGTACCTTTCTTTGTCATTTCTAGGGCACCTATGATAACAGAAATCGTCGTTGCTTTGAAGTTCCACATTTTCTTAATCTCTATTTCGAGGTCCTTATATTTACTAAAATTGTCAAGCTCCTTGGCAGCTGTATTTTTGTCTGATGGAACACCCATATCTATCAAAAGGAAGGACGTATCTCACAATAATGTCTGGGCGATTGGTTTGAATTGTTCTCTCTGTATTTACTGGGAAAGTCACAGGATGGTAATATTTTGGGCTTCAGTTAGTGGTGGGGTATGGTCTTCATACCAGTTCTGGTGGATGCCAATACCATAGTATTTGCAAGTACCCTAGTTTATATATTGTCCGATTCTATCATGTCTCTTGGCATACTGACTGGGGGTTAATACTTTTTTGCATGTTTTTTCACTTTGTTTTCGCTACTTTTGTTGCACAGAGGTCTTTATCTTCAACTATTGGTTTAACTTCTATTTCATTTTTAAAATTCGAATCTTCTCTGAATACTGAGTGAAGCTTTTTTACTATTTGCGTGTTGCAAAAACAGTTGCATCATCCAATCGTTTGAGAATTTTAAATAATGTTTCATCGCTATCTTTGTTGTTCCATAAGAAAATTCCAATTAAATAAGGACCTCCTTCCCTTCTAGGTAAGTACGGACGACCAACATCAGCATTTGGGTGAAGTGACCTGTTTGATGTTAGTATTTGCGTATTTTATCCATTCGTTGTAGGTCAGATTTTTTCCAATTAATGGTCTTAAAACTATACTGTACAACTGGTATGACAAGGGTATTGATGGCTTCTATTCGATTCTTTGAGTTCAACTCTGTTTTAAGGACCAGCCTTATCCTTCGATAATATTCATGTCTGATTTTTTCTTTCATTGACGCGTGCTCAATTCCGCCTCCTTCATTCACTCCCAAATATTTATAGCTTGACTCCGGGTCTAGTTTCTTGATGATGGCTCTACCTCCTTCCTTTCTGGGTAAGTACAAGCGATCGATATCAGCTTTTGGATGGTGCATATTGTACGTTGTTAGCATTTTACGTATTTTGATGTCTATTTTTGTCCCCTTGCCTTGGCGAGTGCTTTCAGTTTACGAACATTATCAGTTATTTTTCCTTCCCTTTCAACTTTGTTGCTTCTTTAACAATAGAGTACAATCCCTTCCTTTCATTATGTCTGTACACTAAGTTTTCCGTCCAGTCATCTATAAGGCCAAAGTATCTACGGAGGCCAATGGTGGATGTTTTGTATGCAAGCTCTAATTGGGTTGGACCTCTACCTCCTTCCTTTCTGGGTATGTACAGGCGATCGATATCAGCTCTTGGATGGTGCATATTATACCTTGTTAGCATTTTACGTATTTTGATGTCTATTTTTTTTAACTCAAAAAGATTCCAGTAAATGATACCATAACTGTAAATAATGACCGGAACAGCTAATGTATTCATAGCTGTACTCCTGTTTATCGAGTTCAACTCGCTTTTAATAATGGCCCTAGTCCTTCTTACAAGCTCTTTCTTCAGTTTTTCTTTCATATCTGCGTGTTGAATCCCGTTAGATTTATTTACACCAAGATATTTTTACACTTTTTCCTGTTCCAAGTCCTTGATTACGGTTTTCTTATCGAGCTGAACATTCACAAATTTAATGAATCTACCTTTTATAATAGTAGCTTTGGCACATTTACTGAGACCAACTTCCGTACCAATGTCATCACTGAACCCTTTTACAATTTTCAAAAGCCATTCAAATTCACTATCATTTTTATCCGTAAAGCGTCAAATCATTTATATAAAATAAATAGGAGATATCATTATTAACAATCTTTTATCCATATTGTGAGAAATTAAGTTTTAAAGACAGTGGAATGAGTAAAACACGAAAAAACAGGGGGGAGAGTGAATCGCCCTGAAAGTTTCCTCGTTCAATATGAAGATAGTTGCATATAATCTTACCTTTTTCATAAAATACGAGCATCTTTGTTTTCCATTGAGTCATATTAAACTTCAAAAAATCAATAATAATCGAGAAGAGTTTGAAAAGATGAAGTGATCACAGAATCCAATTGTGTGGAACGCTATCAAATGCCTTTCTATAGTCAATCCAGGCACTGCTCATGTTTCTTTTTCTGATATTACAATTTTCAATAATCATTTTGTTTCTTAATAATTGATATTTACAGCCGTAATATCCTCTTCTGTACCTTTTTTGTTCTAAAGGCAATAGATTGTTTTCTTCCAGATATTTGTAAGTTCTGTCAGTTAGTACTAAAGTAAGTAAAATGTATGTTGTGGAAAGAAATGTTATTGGCCTACAGTTTGGGGGATCCTCATTCTCACTACTTTCAACACGTAGACATGTTGTACCTTCACATGGCCAACTGGGTGTTTGTTCTGGGAGCTTCATCAATTTATCGAGAGATTTAGCAAGGGTGTGGTGCGTTGACGACAAAGCATTTAACCTGAAATTTCGTACTTTGTCTAAACCTGGTGATTTTCATTTTTGCGCTATTGTTAAGGCAGACTTCAACTTTGAAACAGTTATATTCTCCCATTATTGTGCTTTGACATTTTCGTTCCTGTCTCCTACATTTCAGATCCACGCATATACTTTTTCCTCTCCCCAGATTTCATTCCAAAATTTTCAATATTCTCTTGATTTATGGTTTCTTTCACTGTATCTTGTTTTATGCCTAATTCCCTGTAAAACTTTTTTCCATCTGTTTGAAAAATCCTATCATGGAGGTTTAAGTTGCTTGGCTACTCAAACCTTCCTAAATGATGGGCTTTTGCTTGAATTTTTTGTTTTTATTCTTCCTCAATTTGAGAAATTTCTGGTATAATTCCTATTCTGAATTTTCTTATAATCTTTCGAGACTTTCTAGTTTTTGGACACTTTCACCTTTTCCAATCAATCACAATCACCGTTTCTCCAATCTCTTTCTCAATATCCCGCTTTCATTTCGGTTTTTTATGCTGGTTACGTTTAGGAGGCTAGTGTTTAATGCCTATTTTTGTTTCAATGGTCTTCGCACAGGCGCAGACAATAGTTTTAAGCTCAGTTACGTTAAACTCAAGTTCTTTACAAAAATCGGCTAATGCCAAGTTTGCCATAACTACAGATTTTTCCGGTGACATTTTTTTATTTCTGCTAGGCTGTAGCATTTTTTCATATCAACAGATTCAAATTTTTCAATGTTAGCTATTATTTGGTCTTTAGACTGAGGTTACTCGGCATCGTCAACTTCCTTTCTTTATATGTCTAGTACAGATTCAGAGTCTTCGTTTGGACTGCGTGGACCAGCAATATTTACAGTGTCATATCTATCATCACGGTTCCCAATAGCTCCGTGGTTTAATTCATCGTCAGAACCTTCATCAACCAGAATTTCTTCTCGCGCTTCATTCTCATTTTCTAACGCATTGAAAGCCAAACGTCAACAACTCCAATATCTTCTTTTACGTTTTTCCTCAGTTAAAATTCATTTTGGCCCTTATTATTCATAATATCTCGCCCAACATTAACTTATCTATTTGCGTCCAAATAAGTTCTTACATTCGGGTTTCGTTATTACTATTATTATCTGTTTTAAAGCTTTCGCACAGGCTGTTCGTATTGCCGAGTATTTTCCTCTTGGACGAGCCACAACTAGTGGCCAAGGGCCAAGAGGGATCCTAATAAAGCTGGTTTTTTGCACAATACCAACATTTATTTCAAGACCTAACATTTTCATCCAGCTATTAAATCTTTTGCTCACACAGCCTAAGGCACCAACAACTACTGGTACCACTTTCACTTTTCTTAACGACCAAAGACATTTCAGCGCCATTTTTAAATCATTTACTTTTCGACCTTTTCATTCTCTTTTTCATGTGCCCTACAATTACCAGGTACAGCAACGTCTATAATGATGGCATCTTTCGTTTTCTTCTCAACTAATATTATGTCTGGTCTCCTCGCTTCTATCAAATTATCACATTGGATATTGATATCCCAAATCAATTTTTCACTTTCATCTTCTACTACACCTTCCGGGCAATGTTCCTACGATTTCTCCTTCCTGTCGAGACCATATTTCTCACATAACATCCAAGGGATCAGCTTAGTAATGTTATCATGTTTCCTCTTGTATTCACGCTGAGCCATTTTACTACACTCACAAACAATATGTTGCACTGTCTCCTCTCGTTCTCCACACATTCTGCACAAGGGACTTTCTGAAGTTTTATCAATTCTATTTTTAATGTAGTTTGTTGGCAAAGCCTGTTCCTGTGCGGCAAATATTGTTGCTTCTGTTTGGACTTTGATGTCTCCTCGAGCAATCCATTGCCAAGATAACTTTTTATCAATTTCCTCAGGCATTTCTCTAACAAACTGACCATACATTCTCTTCTCGTCCCATTTGGTTTTAATCTCGTTATGACTTGATCTTTTAAATTCATCCTTTTCCATCAAATTATCTGTTTGGATAACACCACCTTTTCTCACACCCTTCAAAAGCATCTCATTTGACTCTCTAATATATAGACCCAAATTATTTTCTTCTGACCATACACAGTTTTCGATACTGATCAAACCCCTACCCCCTTCTTTCCTCTTTACATAAAGTCTGTCAATATCTCCTTTTGGATGAAAAGCCCCATACATGGTCAATGTCTTCCTTGTCGTCCTGTCAATCTTCCTCAACTCGTCCACCTTCCAGGCAATAATTCCTGCTCCATATCTTAAAAGGGCAACAGCCCAAGTATTAATTGCTTGAATCTTATTTCTTCCATTTAGACTTGATTTAAGAATTAACCTCAATCTCCTCTTATATTCTGTGATTACTTTTGACTTCATTTCCTTTTCTTTTATCTGGTCCAACTCCAAGACCCCAAGGTACATGTACCCATTTTCATCTACGTGCCTCATCACTTCTCCATTAGGTAAGTGAATTCCATCAAATCTAGCTAGTTTTCCTCTTTTCATTATGATCACCCCACATTTCTTTAACCCAAATTCCATCCCTATGTCTTTGCTGAAAAAATAAACAGTATTCACTAAACTGTCTATTTGATCATCATTCTTTCCAAACAGTTTAAGGTCATCCATGAAGAGCAGATGGTTAAGTTTGAATTCTTTTTTTCCCCATTCATAAGATGCACTCAATTTTCGTAGTAACACGGAGAGTGGAATCATGCAGATTACAAAAATAAGCGGTGAAAGGCTATCTCCCTGGAATATCCCTCTATTCACCTCGACTTCACAAAGGTTTGAACCATTTGAGGTCAACAAAAGTTTCCATTTTTCCATACTTTTTTCAATGAAGGCCCTGATGTTGTCAGCAATACCCAACATGTTCAAACACTCAAGAATCCAGCTATGGGGGACAAGGTCATAGGCTTTCCTATAATCTATCCACGCCATAGCCAGATTAGTCTTCCTCCTCTTACAATCTCTAAGTATGGTTTTGTCGATCAGTAATTGATCTTTAGTTACTCTGCTCTTCCTCCTACATCCCTTCTGTTCTTCTGGGAGCAGAATTTCTCTTTCTATGAAATTATACATGTCATCTGCAATGATTCCAGTTAAAAGTTTCCACATTATCGGAAGACAAGTTATTGGCCTGAAGTTATCAACATCATTTCCTTTTGCTGGGTCTTTTTGGCATAAAACTGTCCTTCCGTAGGTCATCCATGGTGGAATTATCTTTCTACCATTGAGCATATCATTCAGCTGTGTTGCTATTCTTTCATGCATCGCATCAAACCTCTTTATCCAAAAGCCCTGAACTCCATCCTGGTCAGGTGCTTTCCAGTTAGGTATCTTTCTACATTGATTCTTGATTTTCTCTGCAGTTATAACCACAGTATTTTGTTCTACAACCGCAGTCTCTTCTTTCAACTCATTTAGCCATTCAGCTTCTTTGTTATGTTCTTTTTTCACGCTCCAACCTTTGTTCAGTTACCTCAAATACACCACACTCTCTCCATTCCTTCGTTATTCGTTGCCTATAGCCTCGTATTGGCTTTCCATCGCCATCAAAAGGTCTACTCCAATAAAAACACTCAATAACAACCTTATTTACTTCATTACTTCATTTAGTTCGGACATTGGTACGAGGATTTCGCTGGATAACGACCTGGGAAGCCTCGATCCTTCCCTTGCCGGGCGAGGGACCTTCACAATAAGTTCCAGTCCCATTTACGTCGTTATTTGTAATATTTATAGAATTCATTGCACTCATGAGAGGTTAGTGATGATAAAGTGTCACGACCACCAGTATTTCTATCGAAACACCATCTCTAGGAGAGTTGCCCGTCAAAGCTGAAGACCCAATCCTGGCCATGAGACACGTTTACATCCCGCCAGACGTCAACCTAATATTTACAACTGCGGTTGTTTTATTGTTCTGAGTTTTCTTTCTCATAGGACGATTGCCAACCATGGTTTATGACCTCGTCCTGGCTGGAAAAAAGGAAGGGACAGACTTAACTCCGACGGACGTCAACCCGGTATTTCAAGGTCTCAGAGTAGGCTAACAGGTGGTACACCTTGTTTGCCTAAGGGTGACCTGGAAGTAGTTGTGGCAAAGGGTAAGCTCATTCGCCAACGTCGAAACAACCGGATGCAGTTTAATGTCAATACCCAGGACAATTATTATTATTATTATTATTATTATTATTATTATTATTATAATTATTATTATTATTATTGTTATTATATTTTGTTTTCTTTTGATTTGCATTATAAGATCAAACACCGGGTCACTACCAGTGACCTAGGGTGAGTGAGCCTCAAGTTATGTAGCTTTTGGATAAGAATACATTATTAATAAGGTTTCTATAAAAGTTCGTTAAATATATATTTATTTTTTATTTTTTTTTTAATAAAAAGTTTAAAATGTAGAGAAAAAAGGCCAATTATTTAACACCAAAAGAACGAATTACAAACATTTGTTAAGACACTGTAAGGTACAAATATTCAAATCACAACTCATTAACACAGAAATCAATTTTCAGATATTAAAGACAGAAAAAATTCAGATAGACAGGGTTCTTCTCAAAACACCTGATATGCTACTGATAACGATTTTTTGGATTTCTTGCAATGATGGTTCACTGGGGATCTTTTCCAGATATGCTTGTGTTCCTTTCTTGATCAGGCTTAGGGCACCAACAACAACTGGGATGGTTTTGGTTTTGATATGCCACATTTTTCCGATTTCTATTTCAAGATCTTTATATTTTGATAGCTTTTCAAACACTTTAGAGGAAACGTTTTTATTTGAAGGAACACTCATATCGATTAGCAGGCAGGTGTTATTCTTCCTGCCCTTAACAAGTATGTCTGGACGATTAGCCTGTGTTATTTATCAGTATGCACAGAGGAGTCCCGCAAAACTGTGAATCTTTCCCTTTTGTAACTGGCTCTGGATGGTGTTCGTACCAGTTACTCTTGGTTTCTATAGAAAAATGCTTACATAGCTTCCAATGCAGGTATTGCTCAACCCTATCATGCCGGTTTTTGTACTCATTAGGTGTAAGGACAGAGCAGCCGGAAACAAGGTGGTCCTTTGTCTTGACCTTTTCCTCGAAAAACCAACAATTAGGGTCAGCTCCATTGTGTAAAACATTAGCCTGATTGTTGCATTTGAAGAAGTTTTGGTGTTGGGCAAACAAAATAAAACCCTCTGTTTCCCCTTTCAGTCTGGGGATACATAACCACTGATGGGTTGCCTTTTCATCTACATCAGCATTCTTGCAACGACTAACAAACTGTCTGTGGAGAGGTTTCTCACACCATTGATTTTCAATCTGCTTCATACCAGAATTTTCAGCCTTTTTCTTCTTTTTTTGTGCTATTGCGGTTGGTGATAAGGTCGTATCTGTGTCTAGATCGACTTGCAGTGCACATTAAAACGTATTTGCTTCTTTGACAACAGCGTGTACAGAGTATTTTCGTGTATGCTAACTGATTGTAACATAAAATCAACTGCGTTATCTACATATTGTGACTGACGAATAGCAGAGTTTTATAGGAAAGTTCCAATTGTATCATACCTCGTCCACCTTTCTCTCTACTTACGTACAAACACTCTACATCAGATTTAGCATGTGCATTTTATTACACGTAAATTGTTTTCGAATTTTAGTATCCAGCCTTCTTAACTCCAAAAGATTTCAATTTATCATATCATGTTAAAACCATAAATTGCAACTGGTATAGCTAAAGAGCCGATTGCAGGAATTTTATTTTTAGAATTAAGTTCATTCTTCTTCTTATTATTATTATTATTATTATTATTATTATTATTATTATTGAGTGATTGCACAACATCTAATCATAGATTGGGAAAAAACACATTCAGTGCCAAGGAGCAGGCCAGGTTAGTTGAATGCAGGCACATGTACAGCGGCTACAAGAGTGAGATGAAATGGAAAATCAAATTAAAATGAATAGAAAAGTTTTTCATACTTTAGTCATATTTTTTGTTTTCTGCAAGGAGATGGTTTCTCTATCGGGTTCTAGTTGGACACATAGGGGTTAGAATTTCCAGGCAGATATGAAATGGGATAGGCAGGCTCAGTAGCAGATTTTTTTCGACTTCGGGCTGATTCAGATTCTCTGAAGGACGCGCCCCTTAAATTCATTTGGTCCTTACTATAAATTGGTATCTATTGGGATACCAAGCTAGTGATTTTTACTTTAAAAAGGTTAAAGGGCTAGATCTGCCCTTAAAGAAACTTGCATATGTGACATTCTCCAGGTGATAACCCATTGTGTTAAAAAGAAAATAAAGAAGTTTATCTTCCCTGGTCAGGTATGCCGCTTTAGTCAATCAGCTGGAATTTCAAGCCTGGGCTATTACGCAAAATATTTTTGATTTCACACAAGATTAAATTGCATGGTAATTTCTCAACAAACTTTTGCTTTCCTTTCATGATCATTCTCAATGCTTCAACGATTAGTAAAATTGTTGATGTTGTCATGTACCACACCTTGCTTACCTCAATTTTTAAATCCTTATACTTACTCAATTTTTCAAACTCTTTCGTAGAGATATTGTTATCAGTTGGTATACTCATGTCAATCATTTGACATGTTCTTTTCGCCTTATCTTTTACAGTAGTATTGATATTTACTTGGCCAACATTGAGGATGGACGCTCGTTACAACGCTTCGCTTAAAGTTTTAGTTTGAGGTGCAATAATTCGTCGTAACAACCTTTGTTAATGCTGTTATTTACTACAACTTGATTATGTCTACGATTTTCAATCTAAAAAGTGCAACAAAATTCAGCTATCAGAGGAGGAAAAAAATATTTTGTTGCAAACAAGTAAGATTCGAATTATAATAACAATGACAATATCAGGTTAGAATGCAAAAGAGTAGGAAATTTTCGAGATATGCGAAAGAAATTTTAAATCGCTGAGAGCCTCGAAGAGGTCAAACCACGGAGATTTTATTTGTCGCGGAAAGAAAACTGATTGGATTAATGTTTCGAAAGTATTATCAGGAAATTTTTACCTAGATAACAAGTTCTTGTCCTGTAAGTTAAAATAGACATAATGGAGCCTGAACTTTTAGAAGTTCATTTGTTGCAGTTTGCAGCTTTTCCCGAGGGCAACAACTTATGTATAGGAACTGCTGCAAATGGAATTTAATACATCAGGAAGCGAGTGAATTACATAAACAATACAGTAGTACCTTGCTTTGCGGCAAAAAAACCCCACAAAAACATCATTAACAAAGTTTCCAAAGAGAAACTGACTCTTCGTGGGTACAACGAAGAAAAAAGCGATTTTCATTCTAACGAACAATAGATACTAGCCTAAAATCCAGTGATGAATGTCAAGTGGTTGGTGCATGTTTTAATCGTTATTCCTTAACCAGCGGATTTTTGATTAGTTTAAATCGCTTCGATTTGCTTCAGTTACAATGGATGTTATTGCTGCCATTGAGTATGCATGTTAAAATAGGGGTTTTTTGAGTAATGAAATAGACAAAACAAGATGTGGTAACTAATAGTTTAGTTTTAACGCACTTTCTACACAACATATTTTTGCTTGGAAATTTTATTTTGATAACCTATTTAATAATCTTGCAATTAGTAAGTATGGAATATAAGTAGGTTTTTCTGGTCATGGCATTTTTGCATTTTGATAACTCTAAATGTTAAGTTCGATTTACTTTTGCCATTGGTTTGTCGCAGTATAACATACCACGTATTTTTATGTTTAGAGAGGGAATTTGCATTGTAAAATTAAGCTTGAAACAAAAAGTGGTATCGGTTTTGTCATTGCAAATGGATTGGTCTTTAATTCACTGTTTGGATTGTTGACAGGGAGGCTGAAAAAAGAAAACAACAGATAATGTTTTGAAGGGGGGTGGCTTGTATTTTTTAAAAGGTTAAGGTATAGAAAGTCATTTTGGCAAACAGAGGGGCGTGCTTAAGGAAACATTTGCAGTCGGCACTTCACCACTAATCAGATTTTTCCCTGGATCCGCCACAACCTTGACACCTGTTTAGTATAGTACTGTAATTTTAAACTTGGAGATACAAATAAAAAAGATAAATAACATTACAGAGGCAAACGTCTCTTTTTCAAAAACGCGTACAATTGATGCTCAGAACATACTTAAGTCTCGTAAAAAAAAGAACACTATAAATTCATAACAATCAGATAGTAGTATTTAAGTATTCTATTTTTCGGAAGAAACAATTACCCATTTTCAAACTAACTTCATCCATCTAACTAACTTCCTAAGGTAATGCAAGTGTTAAAATAGCAGAATTTATTAACAGTACAACCTTCCCAGGCTCGTTGCTAGCGCATCCTTACCAGACTCTTTTTTAACACCGTTGAATGATTCATTTGCGGCTTTGCTTAGAGGAAATGTCTCAGGTTCAGAAAAAGGTTTTATTTTATCTGAAACCTGGGGATCCATTTCGTGTACTAAACGAACATGCGCACTTCTCGTCGAACTGAAGCAGCATTTGAAGGAGGAGGGAAATCTGGTAGTGGGCGCAATTTTTGAGGGTCTGATTTCATGTTGTTGTGGGTGATTCGATAGTCAAGAATGCCAAGTTGATGATGAAAAATGTACAGCTTTCGAGTTGTTAAGAGTAATGTTTTGTCTTTGAATCATTTCTTGGAAGGTAGTGTACCTTCGTTTCAGATCAGCTCCATCAACTCCTCCAATTGTGGCATTGTCAAGGTGAGGAAAGGTATATGTAAGTCCTTCCTCTTTAACAAAGTCATCCATTGTTCTTTGAAAACATGGCACATTGTTCGTAACACCGAATGGTATTACTACAAATTCATACAAAGTTTCAAGAGATTCTTGCAATTGGACCTGACGGTACGCACTTTTGAGATCATATGTTGAAAAGAATTTTTACTTTGGGAATTTACCATCCGATCAATTCGTGGAAGTAGGTATGCGTCAAGATTGGTCTGTAAGTTAATAGATTGTTAGTAACCTATGCATAACCTTTTGCTATGACGGTTAAATTCATCTTTTGCAACAAGAACTTGAGCTCTTCAGGGGGAGTCACTTCGCTGAATCATTCCTCTTATAAGGAAAGAATCAAGTTCCTTTTTAATGAAGTCTTTGTCACCGTTGTTAAATGATTTTATATGGGTGGTGATTGGCTTGATATCCTTTGGTAAGCTCTTGAACAATGACTGTGGTACAAATTTATAAAACTTGGTAAACTGTTGGCTTGTATATTTTATTCTTGTTGAGTTAACTCAGAATTGTCATGTAATGCACTTATATTAGGTTGCATCGGGGTGGTGATAACAAGATCTGGTTTAAACCCTTCGAGTTGAAACTTTTTGCTTCTCGTGCTGCTTTTTTGAGTCTTTCTTGATAACTGACAAAGGTTAGAGGAATGTCCTGTTTTGGAACAATTATGGAAGATGGCATCATGAGCTGGACACAAGGTACGGTTTGCATGCACAGGACCACCAAAAAAAACCGCATGATTTTTAACACTGATTAGTCTGTTTAAAATTTGTCCCCTTTTGTGAGACAAGGAGAGATGATGACGAAGTTTCAATCCTTTTATGTTACGTGTTTGTTGCCGCTGCTGCTACAGTTGGTTGAAGATTCTGTAAATGTGCTTCTGAATTTTTGTGTGCAAGATCAAGTATTCGTGGTTAGTTAGATACTTGTTCTAATGCAAGCTCAGTATTTTCCAAAAGATTCTGTAGTATATAGTTGGATGACAAGCCATTTATAAACGAGTCTCTTATCAATTCACAACGGTAGGTTTCAGCAGTAACTGCAACAAAATTTCAATGTTTACTACGTTTCTTTAGTTTCTCAAGATATTCGTCAAGGGATTCCTCTGGCTATTATTTTCGGGAAGCCAGTTGGTGACGAGCACGTATGGTATTTGGCGTTTTGACATATAATTTAATCAAAGTTGCTATTAGTTCCTCATAAGTTGTACACTATTTAATATACTCGGATACATCTGAAGATACACTATTTACAATTGGTCTAAATTTATTGGGAGCACCTACTCCATGCTCAGCAATGAAGTCATTGAATGTTTTCTTCCAATTTCTCCATTCTTTAGCAGCTTTTGGAGAAGTTGGATCAACATCCATTCTGGAGGAGATGAGTGCCTTGCTCGTTTTATGAGTTGAATAAATTGTAAGAATGGAAAGTAGTTAACCAGAACAAACGTTTTATTGAACACAAAACCATGGGAAAATATTTAATAGTAAATAGTGTATATAGACCTAGAAAATAAAGGGGAAAAATTTTATATGATTCAGTATGATTCTAGGTATTAAAATGATATTGCTTCGGAATTTCAATCAATAAGGGAATCAAAACAAAACATATCTATATGCTCAATTAATTATCTAATGAAATAAAACAAAGAGTAACTGGTACTTGCTTTTTGTTACATTTATCACCTTTTTCTATATAAGAATGCAATTCTTTCAATGATCTCCTCATTGTCTCCCGGAACGTAGAGAAGAGGCTTAAATCTTTGATAGATTTGATAGCTTTTCTTGCTTCTTCAATTTTTGGCTTGGTGATTGATTCACCCTCTACTTGTCGCTTTTTTCGTCTTCAGAGTTGTCCTCTTGGATCCTATTGACTTCAACAATAGTTTCCGAAATTGCGATTCCTATGTTGTCAAAATTGCTGAGCAATTCAATAGAAATTGCAGGATATCAAACAACCTACCCGAAGGATCAGTTTTCGCTTCAACACTCCTTAATACACATCTATATATACCTTTTGAACTGGTATCATACAGTGAAAACATCATTTGATTGTGTGGGGCATAAAGACCTTATGTAACTTCATAATTGAAAGGGGTATACAGCGCCACCCAACCCAGATGATTGCTAAGCTGCATGAAAACGAAGATGCAAGTATTAGAATAGATCATGATGACACAGGAACATATAGAGTTGGAAAGACTGTTTGGCAGAGGTGTATCTTTTCCTCATATTTCTTCAACTTATACAGTAAATACGTGATACGAAAAACGAGTCTAGGGAGTAACATAGCCTATTTTTGGTATGCGGACATCACAACACTCCTTGGCAACGACGCTAACGGACTGGAGAGAATTTTGAGTAATGCAAAAGAACAAATTGAAGAACTAAGGTTATATTTGAACATCAAGAAACCAAAATAATGGTAGCGAAGACATCGAGAAATTGAGACTAAACAAAGATAAGATCAAACTTGTCAAACCATTCAGATTTTTGGGATCAAAGATAAAAAACTGCAGAACATCTAAAAAATAATAGAAAGAGTAACACGTGGTAGAGCTGTTATGACGCGTCTCACAAAGAACTGGAAGGGGAAAAATCTAATTTGCGACCATGTGGAAACTACTTACTACAGTCCTGTTTCCTATTGTCATGTATAATTGTGAATCATTGACGGTGAAAAAAAATGGAGAGAAAGCATATCGATATTGTTCAGTTATGGTATAAGAGGAAGATGCTCAAAATACCATGGAACGAAAGAAGATCAAATGCATTAGTGATAAAGAAAGTGAAACTACTATATTCACTAAAAGTCTTTATTACCAATCAGAAGCTGAGTTACGTCCAGGATAGCGTGAGACCAGCTGACAGTATTGAAAAGTCAGTTACGCTGAGAATTTGGAATGAAAGAGGGTAACGGTAATGGACCCCAGCACCTCAATAACAATGGCATTGGGTTGGGAAATATTGAGACAGATGATCATACATATCATTAGGAGCCGTACACGATTCGACGAAACAAGGTATCAAAGTTTATATATATATATATATATATATTTGTATATATATACAAAATATATATGTATATATAATTTCATATATATAATTTCTTCAAAATCTGGCGTCAAAAGATCAGCGCGGCAGACGCAATATGCTCATTCCTCAAAGCCTGTAAGAACAAAGCAAATGACAGTTTGGAAATCCTCTACGACGGTTATGTGTTAAAGCTTTGGAAAGAACTTACCTATTTCNAATGGCATTGGGTTGGGAAATATTGAGACAGATGATCATACATATCATTAGGAGCCGTACACGATTCGACGAAACAAGGTATCAAAGTTTATATATATATATATATATATATTTGTATATATATACAAAATATATATGTATATATAATTTCATATATATAATTTCTTCAAAATCTGGCGTCAAAAGATCAGCGCGGCAGACGCAATATGCTCATTCCTCAAAGCCTGTAAGAACAAAGCAAATGACAGTTTGGAAATCCTCTACGACGGTTATGTGTTAAAGCTTTGGAAAGAACTTACCTATTTCGGTATTAGATTGGATGACAGTCTTACGTTACTGCATATATTTAATTTGTGTAAGATATAACTCAACAACGTGTAAACCTGGTAAAAAAATTTGTTAATCAAAACTCGAGTGCATACTTCATCAACATGCAAAACACTACTACATCTCTTGTTCTCTCTACAACAGGGTATGCTTGCTCTGCTAAAAACCACAGTGCTTACACCAAAAATTTTGACAGCACCATCAGTCTGGCTCTTCAACTTATTTTTGCGTACGTACTCTCACAGGGGGGGGGGGTTGAGCTCTCATAGGGTCCTTCCTTGATCAAATTTATGCTAGTAACTTAGCCAAAGGCCTTTGTTGTGACGAACAAGCTGTACAACATAATATCGAAACATTCCCCTCCCTGAAACCACCGCACTGAACATATGGCTTAATCATCCTAAACGAGGGAACTATATCGTGGCTGGCGACTGTTGATTTATGAAGAAACAGTCACATTATTAGTCCGTCAGACCTTTAGTATCCTCTAAAAAACCACATTTTTGTCGTCCCTAAACTGTTTTTCATAACAAACGAGACACTCTATGTTTAAAATCCATATAGGAGAATAGACCAGATATAACATTTCGAGGTTCTCTGCCTCGTTGACATGGTAATGTTTGAACTTAATAACAAAGATCTCTTTTTGAAGTGTCTCTTTACTTTATCCAATTCATCGCTTTATGTAAAATCTTTTTAGATAATTGACGTTTTTAACTTGTTTGACCATACCATTCGCTGTAAGCTTGCATGTCGGTGGACTCTGCTTCTTTAATACTGTCATCAAGTTTGTCTTCTTCACGTTTAATGACAATCTCCAGGATTCACTCTCTTCTATAATTTTATCTACGATATGCTGGAGATCTTATTCTGTTTCAGAAATCGGAACAGTATCAGCTGCATGTCTGATGTTGTTTACATTATGTCACTTTGTAATCACTCCATGCAGTTCTTCGATTTCTATAAGATTATTTCACTACACATCCAAAACAAGCCCGGTGATAAGACATACCCTTGTCGTACACCTGTCTTAATTTAATGCCAGTCAATTAATTCATTTTCAATACTATCTGCAGCGTTTTGTTTCAAGTACAGATTTCTGATCCATCGCAGTATCTTTCCCTCAATATCACGTTTATCAAGTATGGCCAGCAATTTTTCATGTTGAAATTAGCCAAATGGCTTTGAGTAATGAGTAAAACACAAATATAAATCGGTTTAAACCTCAATAAAATTATTAGTTCCCTTTCCTTCAGTGAATTCGTATTGCACATCTGCGATTCATTCTCATATTGGTATTTTCAGTCTTTTCATTAAGATTTTCAACATTAGTTTTGTCATCTTACTCATTGGACTAATAGTTCAACTCTCACATTCTCTGGTGCCTGCTTTTTTCGGCACTCTTACGAATATTGATCAAGACAGACTCTTTGGTATTATGCCAGTGTTAACATTTTCTTCATGATGGATTCCATTTTATTGATTTCAGTGTCTTCCAATGCTTCTAACATCTCAACTGAGATGTTGTCAGGTCACATTGCTTTGTCACACTCCCTGCTCTTTAGACTATTTTGAATTCTCTCCAAAAAATCTCTCCAAATAGGTGGTCTTCCCATTTCTTTAATAATATCTGGTCTTTCTCTTCTATTGTCTTCAAACAGGTCATTGGTGTTTTCTTCACATCTACTTAGAATTTCTTCCCTTCCCATTATTATCGTTCCAGATTTGATCAGCAATAAATTTTTCTTGCCAGTTCTGTTACTTTGGTGTTTGCTACTAATAGGTTTCAATAATCTTATTTTTCTGATTTATCGCACTGTTTGTTATACCATTCCATTCTGCTTTTTCCTTTTTTTCACATTTCTCTTTTAGTGCATAGTCTTACTCTTTGTATTTTGATGTATCTTTTCTTTAAGACATATACACGAGCTTTTTTGTCTTTCATTCTCACTTTTTGCTGTACCATCGCCATCTTTTTGTACCATAACAAATTTGAGAGCCAAACTTAGTAATGTGATTAATTTAATAAATGGACATATTTTTCCTATCCACTGACTGACTGACTTTCATTAAATACAACAACTACTAGTACCTTTCATATATCTGCCCCCCTCTCTCACTCTGTTTTTCTGTCTGTCTGTCTGTCTCTCTGTCTCTCT
Source organism: Morbakka virulenta (assembly GCA_003991215.1). NCBI lineage: Eukaryota > Metazoa > Cnidaria > Cubozoa > Carybdeida > Carukiidae > Morbakka > Morbakka virulenta. The sequence goes on along the minus strand of RDPX01000044.1, from coordinate 2,292,715 downwards.
CTCTCTCGACCTCAAACAAACACAAACAAGATGTTTCTTTCCTTTTCTCTTCTACATTTTTCTAGGAAATCCTTGTCAAGAGTACAGGATTAATGATAATTCTTTTATTATGCACTTATCAACTGACAGAAAACAAATAAAAAAGTTTCCTAATGAAATGAGATTTAATAAATGATTATGCCCTAAAGGAGTAAGTGATAAAAGAGTAAGTGATATTTGGGAAAGTGATAAAAGAGTAAGTACCTTAAAGGAGTAAGTGAGAAAAGAGTAAGTTTTCAAAAGAGTAAGTGCCTTAGAAGAGTAAGTAGGGAAAGAGTAAGCGATGAAAAGAGTAGGTGATAGAAGAAATACATGTAGGTGCTCTAAAAGAGTAGGTGTAGCTACCCTGAAATACATGAGCGCATACATGTACATATTTCAGCACTCTAGACAAGTGTGCAAGGAAGGCAAGGGAGGCGTGATACGGAGCTATATCTTTATTAGCTGTATTAGGTGTTCATGGCGGTGTTGTGCCAGTGCTCTTAATGTCTCCGGAGTTGTCATTTCCCCTGCAGTATGCCTTGCCAACAAATTAGCCACTCTATTGTTGGTGTCCCGATACTTCTTGGGCAGTGTTGGAGGATACTGGCCAGCAAGCATTTGCTGTAGCGAGTGATATTGGAGCTTGTGTTCCCTTCTAATGCCCTGTAGGAAGCACCACATTGAGGGATGGTGACTCTTAAATTGCGACTGCCCGGTGCCAGCCTTTTATCTTATTAGTGGTACGCGGTATGCCTTCCACTGTTCGAATCCGGACATTCCAAAGTTCTATAGGAAACAAGGCTTGTGCCCTCCTGCGCCGACAATTGGGTCCACCTATATAAGTATCCTCAAAGTATTGGTAGAGAGATACGAAGTCCGGGTGATGCTGTTCCACATACCCTTCCAAATCTTCGAATGCTCCCTCAACTGCTTCCGGTTGAAGTAGGGCTAGTGCTCCTAGCTGCGTGCAGTAAGATCGTAGTTCCATTTTCCACATATAGCGCAACCAAACCGAGACTCTGTATTTTGCGCCATATCGCTTGCGTCAGGTGGAAAAAACAACCCTGCAAATTTGCTTCGGGGAACTGCGTTCGAAGTGTAACGATTACTGCCTGCTCTATATCCAGAATAATAAATTGAGGGTTGGTTAGAGGGATGTGTTCTTTAATCTTCTCGAATAAGCGCCTGTAAGTCTTTTCGGTTTCATTGGGTAGCAATGCATACACGCAAGGAAACACCCGATCGTTTGCTACAGCATGGATGCTATACAGCTGGAAATAGATACGTGGGGCGACCTTCAAGGTACCGTCATACATCCATATTCTGGCTGCCTGAAGCTGTTGCATCATTTTGTTACTACCGAACAAAATAATGCGCTCCTCCTGCTCGTCATGTTCAAGGCTGTCATATAGCAGGAACGGCACTTCCCTTTTTCCCTCTTCCACCGAACGATATGGTTCTTCCAGACGAAAGTCGTTAATATTCTGCGCCTCTAGACGGATGTCATCGTTCAGCCGCCTTCGTTTCCGCTGGATCCGTGTTCGCAAGGTCTGTCGACATGGTGCGATGGCTAGAGCATCGTCGCCAAGTTGAACCATGGTGTTACTGATCAGACGACTGGGTGGATCGGCTGATGTAGAGGCGGCATCCATCAGACGATCGACAGCGGATGCTACCTGCACCATTGCAGGGTTGGGTGCATGATTGTGAGGTCTCTTTTGTCAGTTACTCAGAAGTCACTTACTCAAAAGTTACCTTCTCTTTTGGAGCGATACCGTTCCATTTTATCCAGATGTTAATGAACATAAAAATTCCCTTGCAGTGTTCATTTACAGAATGGCAAAAATAATATTTGCTTACTTTTCAATACTTTTGCCACAATATTCTTAAGTTTATTTAAAACTCTGTCAACAATGTTTAAAAACATATAATCAACAATGAGACTAATATAAATAAAAAAGAATGGTTTTTACGTCTTTTTTTTTAGATGTTATTTCCCCAATAGATCTTTCAATGACCTACTGCATATATCGTTTTATTTTTGTATAGCAAAGTACATAACCTTGTCTTGGGTAGGAAGCGAAACAACATATGTAGGCTTTACAGAGAAAGTTCCTTACCTCAAGAGTTGTCGCTCTGTCTTAGGATACATCTCTTGGCAGATGAGGTCCCCTACTACTTCTACAGTAGTTTCTCAAATCTGCATAGTCTAGCCACCACACTGAGATAGAAGGAGCCAATTCTGATGCCAAATCACCTGGACTCTTTCAGGTTTTCCCTCCTCAGGCAAATATTGCCAGCACAAAAGCGTGAGCACCAGCTTAAGGCTTCGGGCTATGGGTAAATAGCAGAAATTACTGTGGGGGACAGAGTGGTAGATCTTCTCGGCAGGCGGCTATTAAGTAAAAATGAGCACTGGCTGTTCGGGCCAGATTTTTTTGGCAGAAAACCATAGCCTGCAAAAAGCAATGGCAAACCACAGCAGTATTTGCACACTGATCAGAACAATTAGAAAAAGACAGCTGGATTTGGTGTTAAATCTGTGTAAACACAAGGCTATTGAATTTTTCGTCTGACTTGAAAGATTGACAGAAAAAGAGGTAAAATCAGACCAAGAATAACATACCTGAAAAGCCAACAGGGTCTCAAGTCACGAGCAGCTAATGAAAACAGCTGATAATTGTGATAATTGGAAAGGTAAGATTGCTCTTTTTGAGGTACTTATTGATGACGTCCGGGACAATGCAACGTAGCTACGCGAGTCAAATATTTTAACACGTACCTGTCTGGCTCACGCAGAAGTAGGTCAGATTTCAGTATTTCCTTTTTCTCCCCAGGCAGTTAATTGATGCCAAAAACAACAATCTCAAGACTTAATATTGTTTCTTCTAACACTTGAATGTCACTTTCCTACATTCACAGCCCTCATTTGACTATCCTACTTTTAAATTCAGGTTGTATCTATCCCAATCTACCCCAACACCACCACCACCACCACCACCACACACGAGAAATCGATCACTGGACTCAAGAATTACTAATACACCGTAAGAAAACAATTTACTTGCCCAGTAAAGGGGGGAAATAATTGCTAGTCCCCTCAAAGTAAAAAAAGATAGAAATGCCAAATCATCAAGAAAGACACAAAGAAATATCGTTGAAAGTTAATATCACACTCTCTTTTATGATAAACAAACTGTCTCAGTTACAGTATTTACCAGAGTCATGGTCAATCTACCGAAAGAAAATCAAATTATTGCCGTTAACGAAACGGACAGGATTGCATTTTCTGAAGACGTGCTTTGTAATGATGCCTCTAATAAACACGCGGGACCTGATCGTCATACAGCGACTGTTCAGAGTGAACAAACACAGCGAATGGAAACTTAAAATGTGAGAAGTTCACATCAACATGGGAAAGCAGAAAACGTGATACAGGAGATGAAAGAATTGAAAGTAAACTTTCTTGGACTAAAAGAAGGAAGGTGGATTGGGGCTTGAACAAATGATATACATGGATGTCAATTAATATAGTCTGCTGGAAAAAAAACACGAGATAGGTTAGGTTTTGGTTTAATTCTTAACAAAGGGAACTCTCTCACTCTCTCTCACTCTCTCTCTCTCTCTCTCTCTATCTCTCTCTCTCTCT
>RDPX01000044.1:2209513-2283039 GCA_003991215.1 Morbakka virulenta | reverse complement strand
GGAAAGTTTTCAGCAGAGTTCTTTTGAAAAGATTACTGATAGCAGCAGATTGTAAACTAAGAGAGCAACAGGCAGGTTTTAGGGAGGGGAGATCATGTTGTGAACAGATTTTGTCTTAAGGAATATCATAGAGCAAAGTTTAGAATATCAGTCACCAGTTGTGCTGAACTTTATAGACTTTCGTAAAGCTTTTGACAGTATTCCCAGAGAAACGTTGTGGAACATTTTGAAAGTGTATGGCATACCAGAAAAGATCATTACTCTCATGAAGTCATTTTACAATCATCCAATGTGTGGCATTATAACAAACTACGGGATAACAGAGGAGTTCGAATTGTTCTCGGGAGTTAGACAAGGTTGTATACTGTCCCCTTTTCTATTTATAATATGCTTAGATTTTGTAATGGGAAGAACAATGAATGATAAAAGTTTTGGAATACCGTGGAAGGATGATAGAAAGCTGAGAGACCTCGATTTTGCAGACGATATAGCTTTAGTAGTCCAAGATGTCACGAAGTGTCAACAGATAACAGATCAACTTAAACTTGCTAGTGAAACATGGAAAACAACTAAGAAGCTAGAGAGAAAGCTAGATTCGTTCCACACGCGGAATCTGAGGAGAATCCTAGGTGTCACATGGAGGGATATGATCACCAATGAGGAGATATATAGAAGAACAGAACAAGAACCGTTGCACAAGGTTGTAGAAAAGAGACGATGGAAGCTAGCAGGACATGTTTTAAGATTACCACCCAACAGATTTGCAAAACAAGCAATTGAATGGAGACCAAAGGAAGGAAACAGAAGGCTTGGCAGACCTGTGAGGACGTGGCAAGCTACTTTCAAGGACGACTTGAATGGACGAGGGCTGTCACTCAGAACCGCTCAGTCTGTGGCTGACGACCGTAGACGATGGAGAAGTCTCGCTGCCCTATATCCTGCTCAGGATGGGAGGACCTAAGGTCTAAGGTCTAAAGATTCAATACTTGGTATTCACCAAGACCAGCTCAGCATGTTTTTAAGCTTATCATAGTATGCCATTCCCCCATCATTGTAATGCTAATGCTCCTGAAAAATAGGACTTCCACACGGTATTATACAAATTACACTTTTTAGGAGTGTACTTACAACATAAAGAAGATATGTTGTCATTTCAATTCTTGGGAGTTGGTCATGTTGAATAAAAAAGAAAATGTGTATACACTCGGAGTTTTAATTAGTATCTGCTTTGTAACGAAAACAGAATTGTGATGAATATATACGAAACACGTACCCAAGCTTGTACATTAAAACAAAATTAGTCAAAAATTTAAATGGTATCACCCTTGACCGTTAAGTGGTTTAATGGAGCAGAGATCATACACACTTGACCCGAAAATACTGTTTTGGGGAAATTCTACTTTTGTTATATGATATCTAATTTTGTCTAAAAGTACTGGGCCCAACGACAAATTTTCGGTAATATTGTCTGAAATTTTATACTGCCTATGTTTAAAACACAAAAGGAAATTACTCATGGAATTTCTCAAGGAATTAATCAAGGAATTTTCAATACTTGATTTTGTTCAGATGGTAGGGGGTTTCTGAGCTTTATCATATTTTCATTTTAAAAATGTGTTTGAAAAACTATATTATTTTCATTTTCTTGGTCTGAAATGCGTGGTGTTTGGTGGCATGATAGTCAAACGTATCGCCTACTATCACTACACATTCCTTCTTTCCTTATTTCGGCTTATCCTGATTTGGGATCACAACATTGAATTAAAGAATCGCTTTACATTTCCTGAGTTTAGGGGGGAATAATCTCTGTACCTTTCCTCCTGTAAGTTAAGTTAAAATTATATTTTAATATTTTTGATAAAAAAGTACTTTTCTTCTTAAAAAGGTTTCACAGTGTGGTCTTCCATTTGTTACAACACCCCTCTCTAGATTGTCCAATGATAATCATTGCAATGCAATGAGTGATAAGTTTTCTTTGAAAAGTTTACAACTCATAACAAAAACGTGTACATGAATGCATATGTACATATGTACATTGTACATAACTAAATGCCCCCATGGGATTCATTTAAAAAAACAGCTATCTACTTATCATCAAAGTTTCATGCACTCGTATAAAGAACTTCTTAATCGAACAGAAGACTATGTCATCGTGTAAAAGAAGTGGTCTCCATGAAACATTACAAAACTAACGAACGATAAATTTCGTGATTCTGTAACAGCTGCCGTGCAGCATTATCAAAATGGTCTGGAGGTCGAGTTTTTACTGTCCATTTCGTATCGTTAATTGACGGACTTTTACGTGCTGTGCTACAACTTTTAAATCCATTAAAGATTGACTGAATCACGAAATTAGTAAGAACAACTCAAGCGAGTATTTCCCAACTGTAAATATAACATATAAATTTTTCGTGCTACTTATCATATTCTCATATACAAAGGTCGTATTTGCATAATGTATTTCATATAAATATTTGCGAATTTTGTTAACGCAGAGTTAATCGCAGTTAATCAATGCAAATTCAAGCAGAAAAAAACTCCAATACCTAAAGCTATAATTATTGATAAAATATTTATTTTTAATCCAGTATAAGTTTAATTTCTAATATGGTGTTTCAGTTAGATTATCAGATAATTAAATGTATTAAATTTTAATTAAATTAAATCGAAATGAGGCCTAGACCAGAATTCTTTTTGATTGAAATTAAGATTAATTAATGAGGTATGCTTTTTATTCTTCATCGTATTCGTTTTTTGTGTTCATTGCTTTAGGGAGAAAAAAAAATGACGTATGCTACATTGTATCAGATTCACATACGGTTTTCGTGAAGTACTGTTTCCAGTGCAGTGCGCAGACGAAAAAGATAATGTTGCTTATTTTATAAAAGAGTGCTGGAACTTTGGTGCTTGTAATGTTGTATAAACAGGAAGACTAAAGTTGTGCCGACACATTTGCTTACATGGTCATATCGCCAGAAACTTTAGAAGAAATACATCGAGTATTGTTCATGTAGTGATCATTCTATCAGTTTCTACATTCCACTATGAGTTGAATTTTAAGCAATTTCATTTTTGAGGGAGCCCTTTCCTCTCGTCGTTGTTGAGCTGAAAATAAGCCTCAAAGGAGTGAAAATATCACTACTTTTATACCTGAACTGTACCAATTGTAGGATGTAAATCAATTGTCAAAAACTAGACAAGGCCCTAAACTGCTTGATGTCGCATGAACTGTATGACGTCGTAGACCCTGGTAAAGTTCCACTCTCCCCAAAACCGATATTACCCAAAACTGCCAAAGCACACAAGAGGACTGTCCATTGCTGGGGTAATTTGAAAAGCTTCCTTTGTTCAATGCTGACTCCTTCATTCTGCAATATGGACAGCAATTCTTTGAGAAAACTACAACCGTATTGTTGGCAACAATTATGCTAACATATTCCTTGATCGCTAAGTACACTACTTGAGAGGTTGATGCATCCGTTTTAATATCTGAAATGAAAACCAAAAGGCTTTATTTTACAATTATTCTTCAACCAGACTTGTTTGACGAAGTCCACTTTATCTTCATTCAATTCGTTAACTTCTGTAACTGTTTCAAATGAATTGACTAGTCTAAGCCAGCGTTTGCATATTCTTTAAAATCATCAAGGTGCACAAATATTTTGCTTTCACCTTGCATGCCATCTTCCAAGCCATTGTTATCAATTTCATGTTTTGTTAGCCTTGTAAATCGTATTTTAAAGGTACGATTTCTCATTAACTTCAACTCAGAAACGTAGGTTATACTTTCCTTTAATGTAGGTTCTAGTATATTATATCTCATCATCGCTAGTTGTGACGACAGTCGGACTTGAGTGGTCTAACACACATAAAAACGAGAAAAAGAGGTAGATTAATCTTCTTTTTTGTTTTTGTTTTTTTGTTTTGGGTGGGTGGGGGTTGAGGATAATGAAAAGCCACATACGTCATAGAGCCACTAAGTGTATAGAAAAGAAGGAAAAATAAAAAAAGAAAGTAAGAGTTGACCCTGCACTTAAAAACATGTAAGTCATACGATAAAAGAAAGCATTCAGAAGCCAAAGAGTTCCACATTACTGGTGGCAAGGAAAGAAAGTACATTCATGGAAAGATTTTTCACAAAAAAGGGCAACAATGACAACTTGTTAATGGTTAAGAGCTATTCAATAGTTAACCTTGGACTTAAAAACATTCACGTCATATAATAAAGGAAAGCACTCAAAAGCAAAATGTTCCACAATCCAGTAATTTGAGGTGAAAAACCACATTCGCTGACAAATTTATTACAACGAAGAGCAACAATGGCACAAGGATATTTTCGCTGACAGGAAGTGTGCGTTTTCATACAATTTAATAAACATAATGCCAATGAGATGTGGAACCTTCAAATTAGAGTTTTAAACACAATTCTGCAATTAAAGTAAATGGGTAAACGGAATTTAGAATGCAGAGTAGTCTATGGGATTTTAGAAGAACACGGCAAGTGAGTATAATGGTATTGCCTTGGTTGACGATAAAAAAGGCCAATCATGAAATTATCAGTAAATACCGAAAAGTGCGACAATTACAAGGATACGAAAGTAAAGATGTAGGAGCTTTATCATGCCATGAGTCATTGGCTTTTTATAAGCGACATTTAGAAAGATACTCACCCCTATCGTGAGGAATTTTAGCTGTGGCTTTCACTGAGCCCATAAAACCAAGTATGTTCAAGAATAAGAAAGTAGAAAAGAGATTAAGCGATGCAATGCAAGTCTGTCAAAGAAATGAGTTTGGAAGAGGAGCTTAAAGAGCCAAAATACAACACTAATTTGACGACGATAACGAAGAATATTATCGAAATTTCTAGAAAAATGGGTACATCGCTGCACTTTTGCTTTGTGAAAATAACTGTGCAAAGAGAAGCAGGATGCAGTTAAAGCTCTGCTGGGGGTGTAATGTCTGCATGCGACACAATTCGGTTTGGCTTCAAATATTTTGTATTTTCGATTTTCTGCCTGAATCATTCAACTTCAATTTAATAAATACATACATTAAATATTTTGTGGAATTATAAAATTTCTTTGACTTTCGTTGCAAAACCAAAACCACACAAGCATTACCATTATGATGAAAGGGGGTTAGACAGTCGATCTGCAAACATAAAAGGGGGATATTCTATATTTGATGACCTTACCTAGTGGTATAGTCTCGATACACTTCTGTATTATGACATACACGAAGATATTTAGCATAGTCAGCTAAATGTATACGACCATATAGTTTTCCGGGACTTGATATTCCCTACTTTCCTCAGGATGTTGCTTAATTATATATTTGTGGGGTTTTTTCACGTGCTACAACTATTCTTTTGAGCATAATTTTGGGTATCTGTCGAATACATTCAATTTGCTCGGTATTGTTGTCTCCTATATCCAATATAGTAGTTCATCCATTGAACAGAATAATAATTTAAAGCATACAAAAGCTGCGTCGTTATTAAGTCATTCAGACATAGTATAAGGTTCTTCCAAATGTAGAGGACAAATTTCCTTCATCTCCTTAAGTTAACACATGGGTAGATTTAGCTTATTTGTTAAGAGGTTTAGTTTATTTGTTAAGAGGTCCTCAGCTCGAAATCCTGCGCTAAGCGCTGTGAGTGGGGCAACCTTTGGGTGCTTTTATAGTCACCCACATGGAGTTGTTTATAGAAAAACGTAACCCTTCCTTGAATATCAAGGAGAAACATCAAAGCCAAGGGTTAGTAATGAAGCTTTAATGTCCATTGTTTTTTGTAATGTCATGGTAATTACGTAGTAATTATATTTTATTCTCATGTGTGACTACACTTGATTTATGTAAGTAATTACCCTTTAAATGATTGTTACTCTTGGCAGGTACAAATAAAGTTGGCAATTTCCTTTTAGTTTATCGATTGATGATGAACGAGATGTTTGAAATATATCTCTTTTTGAAGTCCATTGCCGTTTCATAGTATTGTAAAAATACATCTCAAAATCTCTCCATTTTTTGTGGGGTACTTTAGTAAACTTCGTATCCCTCTGCATCCGCCTCTATCACACAACATTGTGGTTGGTTTGAAAGTTCACATTTTATTCCCGTGTGTCTGTTGTTTAATATACCATCTGATTCTGCATATTTAGGATAATTTAATGGCTTTTACAATTAGTTATTAGATTTACAGGAAAAAGATGATTTGCTGTGTCTCAGTATGCAACATTCTGCCTCGCATTGGACGAGATGTTACTGCTAAGTAATTTTCCTTTCACAACTTTATATGTTACTAGCAGACGTACCCGGCGTTACTCGGGTAAAAAGTGCAATTTAGTAGGCTAAAAAGGCCCTATCAAGATAATTGTAAGGTATTGCTCGATTAGAAATGCAGTTGTAGACCATTTCAGTTCAAAGAGCTTCAACTACCTTGACACTTGGGGTGTGGTATAGAAATAATAGGTAAATTAAACTTTGGTAATCTTAGGAAAGATAATGTTAGAACTTCAAATAAAAACATGCTGTGGCAATACATTGACAAAAAAAAGAAGATTAAAAAAAAACAAAAAAGGAAATCCTCCCCAGCGGGGAATCGAGCTCTGGTCTCCCGCGTGGCAGGTGGGAATACTCACCACTAGTCTACCGAGAACTTGTACGTATAAATAATAATGTTATATAGGGAAACAGCTTTATACGTACAATTGTAATTGTGTGTGTTTGCGTGTGTATGTGTTTGTTTGTTTCTCTGTTTGTGTCTATATGTTTGTAAATGTGTGCCAATGTGTGATTAAGTTCTAGATATTCTTAAGTCATGGTTAAAACAGAAAAAACAGTATCTTGAAGACATAGCAAAAAATACAAAATAATTAAAATATATTTAAATCTCTTTGGTTAGAGGATACGAAATCAAGTGATTAGGTATAGGTATTAAATCAGGTATTAATATACTTTATTGGCCATTTTACTTGTACTGCTGCATGTATTCTACCGACTCGCAACTTCAACGTGTTTGTTATACACAATGATATTGTTACTGTTATTAATTATCGATGTTTAATATGCTTACAAGGTGTTAAAAAATCATTAAACGTCTTGGCTTTATAGACTTAGTTTAAGCCATAGATGTGGCCTTTGTCAAGTCTTAAGTCGTTTGCTTTTTTAAAGCTTTTTCCAAGCTAAGTTTCGAGAGATATCTTTCGCTCAGAAAGATCTATCACATGAGATGTTATTTGGTTACAAAACGGTTACGACCCACGACGTGATAAAGGCTGCATCAGTGACTTCCACTGAGTTCATAAAAGCAAGAATTTTTTAAAATACTATTATTTAATGATACAGAACTTGCAAAGAAAGAATCATTTATGAGTTTTGGAGAAAAGGTTGATGAAAATGTTCAGCAGTTTGTATATCTTGGCCATGAGCCAATGGGCTAAGACAGTACTCAGTGACAGAAAAGTCAACATACACACTGGGCGCAAATTGCTGGAAAGCTGCATCTGATTCAGACTGACATATGGGACGCAAGGCAGTTATCCCAATGAGAAATAATTGAAAAACCTGGAGGTATATTGGTATGAATGCAAGAAAAAAAGATATGGTGAAAGGGGGTTGGAAGACGAATCATGACAATGAATGAAAGGCTTTTGACGAGAATATGGCAAATTACAGCTTATATATAGCAATGAGCAAATACATAAAATTCTCGGAGCATAAGATGTAAAAAGGTACGTGAATGCTGAATACCCGAAATATATTACCCATGTATGCAGAGCTGAAAACAATACAATCACAACGAAAATGGTGTTTGCTAAAGTAACATAATTATACTACAAAGACCCATCGATAAAAATCGCAAAATTACTTAGAATGGACATCAACCAAGTTAAACGTGGAACAAAATCAAGGAAGGATTTCGCCGAGTTAGTAGAGCGTCACCGCATTAACAAGCCTCCACGGTGACCCAAAATATCGATAAAGGAACACGCAGGAAAGGAAGGTTATTATTTAGTCATTGATAAATAACTCACAATGTTTTGTATTTGGTAGAAATAAATATTTCTAGCAAATTTATCAATTCTTTACATCTTCAGAATTATCCATTATTTACAGCAGTACAAAGTTATGACAACAATTTGTTCCTCAAAGGTAGTATTTTTGATTCATTTTTTAACTTTCGGTTCTTCTGTTATGATAGTTTTTTGGAGTTGATGATCCAATCACTAGCCTTATTCGGAACTCTTGAAACTTAGAGTCGCCCGGCTTTGATCTGTAAAAATCATTGGTATGATTTATTATTTTATCTCTGGTGAATATGGTGGTGAGACAAATGTTTAACTTCGGAGCAAAGTTCATTGGTGGTTGATTGAAAAGCAAAAACACAGAGAAACAATAAAGCCGCGGTGATGCGGTTTTACTGCTGCATTTTCTATGTTGACAAGGTAATAAAACATCGAAGTCCTGCACCCTGTTGGGAAAGTAAAAAATTACTTAAATCAATCATGTGACACCAAGTGAAATGTCTGGGCCATTGCATCAGAAAAGAGAAGATAGGAGATCTTTGCCTCAATTGACGAATTGATGGAAATCGCACTCGTGGTAGACAAAGTAAAACGTGTGTGCAGAGCTTTCAACAACCATTTCAAGACCAGCAGAGAGGTATGGGATACCGCTTAAGACCTAAAACAATTACGCGCTTTCCAATACAATAATAGTGTTTTGCCTGAGCTTGTTTCAACTTGGCACCACAGAAGAAAAGAAGAACAATTGACGTGTCCTTTCAGAGTGCACAAAAATCCAATAAACTGTAACTAATTTTCAAGAAATCCCCGTTATTGCAATTTATGGTAAACATCATGAGATCTTCAGGAAATTAATTTAGCAAGTGGGAGAGAGGCTAACCATGTGTTCTAATTTAAGTAACACATTTTTCATCACTTTTGGATCTCAAATTGGGTCATTGCATTGATGAGTCTTTCACCTCTGTGTTGAAACATTTGGCCGTCGCGACTACTATTAAAATCAGCGGCCACAAATTATACTTGACAAAGATTGCTCTCCAAGCCTAGCGTTAGTAAAGCAATGCGCAGATAATTAAAATGTTGTTTATTTTTATTCATTTATGGGTTCTTCACATCTCACAGCAAAATATTTATTTGGCTTTAACTAAAAGATTTAATCATTGTTTTACAAAGAATGGCTTCCCTTGAACTATTTCACTGAATATGTTTATGCTTTTGTTAAGGTCTATCATGGAATGATGCTGGTTTGTAATATAAGCCGAAGTCATAGGATACAGGTTAGATAGCTTTTAACATATTACATGCCCTTCTCAGTGATTGAAATCCTACCATTGTCCCTGAGAGAAAGCACTTTTATTCACTTGGGATTACTACACGTATTGCAAATAAATCTTTGTTAGACCAAACTTTATTTCTTGCATTTAAAATTTATATGTCAGATTTTGTGTTGTGTTAACCTGCTCCATACACTTATGATTCAAATTGCACCCTACCCACAGGAAGGGTGCAAATCTACTTTCACAAGAACCTTTAGCTGTTGTGCTGAAGGTAGATCTAAAAAATGTTACTGGGCAGAGTAAACTTTGACTGGTTACATCTAACTTTGGAAAGACACAAATTGTCTCCTAGCTGGACCACAAGAGCCTTTCAATGATTTTATGTCAAACACAGTCTATTTTTGATAAACAGGAATGTAGTCCTTGGATTATCAATTACATCTAAGCGTAGATGGACCCCTCCTTATTTGACTGGTAATTGTTAAGAATGCATCTGAGAAGGCTAGTTGACTGTTGAGATGAAAGAAGGTCTGCTCTGATAAAACGACTCTATAACTATACCAATCTATGATAAGGTCATCTGTGGAATACTGCTGGGCTTTGTTGAATGGTGGATCCAAATACAACTTAAAACATTTTTCACACGATATAGTGCCCTATTTATCGAGATTTTGGTGATGATTTTTGGTCTTCTCTACAGTCTGTATCACATCGTAGAAATTTTCATTGTTATTAATTTGATTAGTATTAATTTTATTTATTACCAATTTTATTATTATCGTTTTTATTATTATTATGTCGTCTGAATATCACAACTCTTAGTTGGTGGAGGTCGACAAAATTGACTAAATATTACATTACTATCTGTAACCTCAGATATTTAGTACATAACGAAGAATCTTGAATGTTTCCAATAAGCACACTTTTTTAGAGTTCCGAAGTGAATATTCGGATTGATGGTGTTAAGGTAGTGCATGAACTTCTTAGTCAACTTTCCAAGTGCTTCAAATACTATCGGGACGATTTTAATCTTGCTACATGTTCAGACCCTACAGATCTCAAACTTAAAATCATTATCAGTCTGTTTAGTGAAGTCTCATGGTAACTTGACATCATCGTTTTCAACTACTGCTTCTGCTCTACGCTTATACCACAGTGAACTGTGGTATCAGCGTAGAGCGTAATTTTTTATAGTTCCCAGTGGAGTACCCTAACAATGACATCATCCCTCGAAGTGGTATAATGATTTTGAGAAAGAACATTGCACTCCAAGGCAATATGAGAAATAGTTTTGCCCCTTTTGCCACAAACTCTACATTGTGGGGTTTTGGATCTTGTATCTATAAAAAATTGAACTTATCTAGTTCTTATAACCTGCTCTTGAGCGGGAGGTAGTGTTCCTTCGGTAGCTTTCTTAAGGTCACTGGATTTTAAACAATTCCACGAGCGTTTATTCCATAATGAAGTGGCTTTAAAGAATACTCCATGAAGGTTCTGCTGAACATAGCTATGCTGCCACTTCTCAAGTATCTGCCTTTTTGGTTGGCTCTGATCAATTTTCCCTTCTCTGAGTACTGCTTCAAGCATTGGCTCTTGAGTTTCACACAGGTAATTGTAAAGATAACTTTTCTCGAGAAGAATACAATCCTCTACACTAATGAGTCCCTTACATCCGTTAGAGGTTTTCAGATATAATCTATTAACACCCCTTTTGCAATGGAACACATCATAAGTTGTAAATATCTTTCTGGTTTTCCTATCACGCTCCTTCATTTTACCACATTCTAACGCATTTTGCATGCTGAATACCTGATAAGGCAGATCGCTCTAGAGGTAATAGCTGTGCTTGTATTTCTACTATTCAGACCTGATTTAATTAGGTTTCTCAATCTTCTCAAATTTTCGGATTTAATGCTCTTTTACATGGTTCTTACGTGGCTCTTTTACGTGGTTCATCTTTAATTGAGTCAACTTTGAAAGCCCCTAAGTAAGTCCTGCTTATGTNCTCTTGAGTTTCACACAGGTAATTGTAAAGATAACTTTTCTCGAGAAGAATACAATCCTCTACACTAATGAGTCCCTTACATCCGTTAGAGGTTTTCAGATATAATCTATTAACACCCCTTTTGCAATGGAACACATCATAAGTTGTAAATATCTTTCTGGTTTTCCTATCACGCTCCTTCATTTTACCACATTCTAACGCATTTTGCATGCTGAATACCTGATAAGGCAGATCGCTCTAGAGGTAATAGCTGTGCTTGTATTTCTACTATTCAGACCTGATTTAATTAGGTTTCTCAATCTTCTCAAATTTTCGGATTTAATGCTCTTTTACATGGTTCTTACGTGGCTCTTTTACGTGGTTCATCTTTAATTGAGTCAACTTTGAAAGCCCCTAAGTAAGTCCTGCTTATGTGTCAGGCTTCTTAATTACCTCCCGGCATTTCAATCCCTTCAGAACTAGACAGCTTTCCTTTTCCCAGAAAAACAACCCCACATTTACTGATTCCAAATTTCATACAAATGTCTTCACTAAAGATTCGAACAGTCTTCATCAGCATGTCAAGTTCTTTCTCAATTTTTCCAAGGACTTTCAAATCGCCCATAAAAAGGAAGTGATTGATGTTAATATAATTTTTCTCAACCTGTAGCCTGCTATAACATTCTTTGAAATCAACGACAGGGGTATAAGACATAAGACAAAGAGTAAAGGGGAGAGGCTGTAACCCTGGAAAATACCTCTGTATTTTCAATTTTCCTAGAGATTCATTTCCAGACTTCAATTCTGTTTCCCAGAATGCATGATTGATCTTGAACGTCTTTTGACATCATCTGCATTTTTAAAAGTCTCAAGGCATTGGATGATCTAGGAGTGGGTAACCATATTAAAGCCCATTTTGTATTCCACCCACCCCTCTTCTCCCTTTGCAATTTTTAATAATCATCCTATCAATAAGTAATTGGTTCTTTGTACCCCGAGAGTTTTTAACGCATTCTTTTTCTTTTCTAGGTAGCAAATTATAATTTTTAACAGCAAGATGTTTATGTTTCTCTTCAGACATAATGTCAGTGAATAGTTTCCGCAACATTGACAGAAAGGTTATTGGTCTGTAATTGGTCACTGGACTTCCTTTCCGGTTGGTACCTTTTCAGCCCAAATCTTAAACATTTCTGGAGATATCTTCATTTCTACTTGTGCTGGAATGTCCTTCAGCTCCTGTTCCAGATCTTTCATCCACATAACTTCACAGTTGTGTTCTATGTCTTTTTTCCAAATTCCCAGGGACATTTGTCTCTTGCTTATATGGGGTAACATTTACTAATCTATCTTTGTCTTCTAACTTTTCAAATAACAGCTCCTAATTATTTTCAACTAATCTGTTCCGCTGGTTTTAATGAACTCTTTTTTCATACAGCTTAATCTTTTCGCTTTTATACAGCACTGGGTGCCTCAATTCTTCCAATAGCCTCTTGATACCTTTCTCATTCATTTGGTACTTATTTTTTCACAGCCTTTCAATTGCGGCAGTATTAAAAAGGGAACCCTTTAGAATTGAGTCAATTTTGCTGATATCCTTTGTTTGGTCTCTTATCTACCTACTTATGTGCTTCTCTCGCCAATGTTCATCACTTTTTCCTTTTTTTCTGCAATCTTTATTCCAAGCAGTTCTCAGGCAGCATTTGCTCCTGATTTGAAAAGGTCATTGTATTGTAGGACAGTGTTAGGTTCAAAATAAGAAAGAACCCTATTAATTTTAGCAGATAAAAATTTTAAGGCTTTTCTCTTTACAAACCGAAGACTCAAAGGCTTTTCACTACCCTGTTGATAATCTTCCAATATGTTCTTAAATACTTCAACCTCTTTATCCCTGAGACCATTCAACTTCATTTTTTGAATAGCATTCTCCTCAAACCAGCCAGATCTTATTGACTCTTGATCACATGGATCCCCATTATTATCTCTAATTAATGGATTGTTGGGTATTAGAGTCAAGATATCTTCCTCAGCATGTAATTAACTACCTTTCTTCTTAATCCGACGAGAGATATTTTCAATTAAAAATTCAAATTGCCAACTGTTGTTCTTTTTAACAAAGGCTTTCCCAGGTACTTTTTGTTCACTTAATTCAAATAATTGATTTTTATCCAGATATTATGCATCCTTTTCTTATATTCCCTTCTAGAAGGCTCACTTTTCAGATAGCACTTCATTTCAATCTTATTTAATTCTTTTGTCCAGTTCCTTCTTGAACACGTAGTATTCTTCGTGGCAGTCGCAAAATGAAGACCTGGGTCATGCTACCCACCCCACGGAGCACCTGCTGGGCAAGGCCCCTTCACCTGAAGTTCCAGGACCATTCAAGGCGGGTTTTTGTTTAAACTTGAAGAATCCATTGCACTCATATTGAGGATAATAACTAAGGTTATGTTACTACCGTTATTTTTATCATGAGGCCATCACTAGGTCTTTTTTGTTATAATTATTCACAGCTTTTTAAAGAATATTTCCTTGGTCAAATATTATATATATATATATATATATATATATATATATATTTGTTATATAGTCAAAGCAAAGCTGAAATCGAGACGAAAATCATTAAAAACTTGATGGGAAGACTCGAACACTGAAAAGTACCAAAAAGTAAGCCAACGTGAAATGTTGCAAACTGACTAATAGAAAGGGTGGCTAATTGATTTCAAGAGTATAAGTAGAGAACGGAATTCTATGATAATGATATAAAAATACTGTATTTTCTAGATTATATAATATATTATATATATTATATATATATTATATATTATATTATATTATATTATATTTTATTTTCATTTTACTACATAAAATATGTTCGCAACATATTTTGCCATTTTATCTTTTGAAAACATCAGATTTTCTATTTGCACTGTATAAAATATGTTACAAACATGAAAAAGTGAGCAAGTCGCTTGCAGATAATTCCATGTAAAACCTTTTTCGAGTTGTAAAATTAACAAACCATGACCGTCAAATTCATAATTTTAGAGATCAGTTCCCTAACAGCTAGCCATAGAATCATACATTAACAACTATGCTTCTGATATCTGCGTAAATAAAGGGATTATTTGCGCTATTGGTATATATGATCATGACAGTTCTTACTTGCAAGAAGCGAGAAATTTAACTTTTTCAACATACTGATTCTGTGGAGGAGTTTCCTGCAAGCGATTCACGAGGTTATCAATTATGCTGCAAAAATCTGCGTAGTTGAACGTTTCATTTCTGCCATCGGTGGGTGTAAAAGTTATCGTCGCAGTTATTCCTCGCAAAAAGCAGGTACTTAGACGTTTTTAGGTTAACATTTTAATCCGGAAGAAATTTCCCAAGTTTAATAAAGTATTGTCTGCTAAGTTGAAGCCATTTGTTTCCCTTTTGGGATCGGATATTTTGGAAACGGATGACAATTTTGTTAGTTTTGCGAACTTTGTACAAAAAGTGTTAGTGCTGGACGTCGGGCGCAGGCTCAACAGTGTATTAAATTTGCCAAAAATCAACTGAGTGTGCAGGCAACGTCTCAAACTAAGCAATTTCTCCTTACATCAACTCAGACAGTGTCAATTACTACTACACTTAGCAATGTCTTTGCAAGCGACTAATGCAAGGTATTAGTTAAAGAAAACATTTAGCTTTTCATGCTAAAACATCCTGAATTTCGAGACCTCTTACAAAAGTACACTAACGACATATACCGAACGAGTCGCCTTTTCGTAAGAACTTTTCTAAGCCATCAAAAGATGGAAAAATGATGAAAAGTCATTTAGCTGATTGAGAAAACAATACCTGGTTTAGTGTCGACGAGACAACCAATTCTAAAGGCCATTCAGCTGCAAAAGTTACTGTTGGTGCTTTGAGTGTGGAATCATTAGGAGGCAGGCATTTGTTAAGCAATCTAGTCCTTGACCAAATGAACAGCGAGACAACAGGCAGATTCATAGTAGATTCCCCGAACATATTGTGGGGTAGATGTCTGCACAGCCAAACAGTTCCAATTGTGTTGACTGACGCGTCAGAGTATACGGTAAAGACCATTAGGGGCCTACAGATTCTAGTTCCCAAACTTGTTCATTTCATATGAATAGCCCACGGCTTACACAAAGCAGCGGAAATTGTTAGAGGTTAGTTTCCAGGCATTGATAAGTTAGTGGCTTTCATCAAAAGTATCTATCAAAAGTCGCCAAAAAGAATTCACATGTTCAAGGAAAAGTTTCCAGATATACATCCATCTCCACATCCGAAAAAGAAACGTTGGAGTACTTGGTTAAATGGTATTGATTTTTTTTCATAGCTTCGATCAAGTTAAAATGTGTATTAGTGATTTGAAAGGTGGAGGTTTTGTTTTCCTTAGTTTTAGTCCATAGATTATCCTTTGAGAGCGATATTCGATGGACTCAATCCTGCTTACTAGGCCAGCCTGCATCGTGCCAAAAGTTCAATTTAGAGTTACCCCAAGGTATTTTTACGATGATGTGTGATGATGGTTTTAAGTCTGTAATAAATTTTCATTAATGGTGAAACAAATTTGTTTAGCCTTTTACTGTTTCCAAAAACCATTACTTTGGTTCTACTTGTTTTGTTATGCACAACCTTCTGACGAGCACCAAAATGCCATCTGCATATCCACTGATAGGGTATACCAGTTATACCGAAGTTTGATAGCTTCTTAAGAATACTCAAATGGCTGATAGTATCAAAAGCCTTGCTGACGTCCACGTAGATCACACCTGTTAACATGCCGTTATACATAGATTTCCTAAATGCTAGTTCAGTTGATCGGCGCTTTCTGAATCCAAGTTGATACGTGGAGACTAGATCAAACTTTTCAGTGTGTCCAATTATTGGGAACATTCACATCTTGCAGGATTTTGGAAATAGTTGGCAGGACACTGATTAACAGGTAGTTGTCGAAAATTTCTTTGGTACCTTACTTGTACACAATTTGGCATTCTGAAAATCATTAGTAACCACCCCATTACGTAGTAAACAATAATTGGATGACAGTGAGGCTTTGAAAGTACATAAACGATGTCCTTTAAAAAGAGTAAAACTTACAGCACAATTTACTTTTAGGTTCTATAAATGTTTAAAAACCTTCATATCAGTGACTGTTCTGAAGGGGAACTGGTGTTTTGTAAAGTTCAGCTTGTTTGAAAGCGGTCTTCACACGAATTCTGACTATGAGAATGTTGACAACTGTCGAAAGGAAGCTGCAAAAACATGCAGCGGTGGTTGTTTTATAATTGGTAATTTTATCCTTTCCTTTGAAGTTTGATGCTAGTTTTTCGGCTTTTGAATTATGAGTAATAACTTATTCATTACTGTCCGGAAGCGATCAGGTGTGGTCGAGTTTTTGCGCAATTTTTATTTTTAACAGGATTTTTTAGTTCTTTGAGTCTTGTTTTTCACAAAGTTTCTTTCCTTTCGTAGGTCGACCAGCCAGGGTTGGAGTTCGTTTTAGTTGTCTTTCTAATTAGTTGGTCTCGAGCATTCATATGCCTCTTTAATTCATTTGTTATTCAAGTTAATGGTTTTCTCTTGCTATGTTTTATGATAAATGAGGCATGTTTGTCAAATGTACTCCTCAGCAATTTTGTCTTTTCTGATCAGGCTCTTATGGGACATGTAGTGCTATAAATTAATGACCAATATTTATTTAAGAGTTCTGGAATTTGTGTAGCACATGTTGGTTTAGTTAGCACTTGCTCTAAACCACTACATTTAAAAAGTGTGTCACATCGATATGATGTTTTGGTTTCATGTAGGTAGTGTTTGTATCTCCCATGACACTCTTAATTTTCATTATCTTTCTTTTCAAGTTTTATTGTCAAAATCGTATTGAAGTTTTTAGACGAGTATTTCGAAGAATCCAGGGGTTTGCACAACTATAACAAAAATGAGAGATTCCAAGTTATTTGGACATATCTCAACCCAAATTGATTCAATTTTTGAGGCTCTCCAAATCTTTTCTTTAGACAAATGGCATTTTGTTTCGAATGTACATTCAAACACCAACACCTTTTTAATTTTGACGGTTGAGTCGATGTTGAAAATTATACACCGTCAAGAAACAACTCCGTTTGACCAAAATTTCGATTTTGTTATTCTCTAATAGGTGTGCAATCTCATCAAATATTTTATGCAAGCCTTTGATATTTGATGGCATAGCTTTAAGCCTCTCCTGGAATTAAGAGATCCTATTTGTGGTGGTCTATGTATCGGTCCTGGTTGTTCGTCGATGTCACTAGACACCGAAAGTAAAAGTAAACAAACCAATTTTCTTAACCATTTATAAATACTCCAACTGTTTGTGTGCAGCGACGAAAACCATCAATTCTCTCCACTTGTAAAAAAGTAAACAGTTCTATGCAATGTAATGCTTTTACCATTAGGCTGTACAAAGCTATATTTTTGACCATGAAAATGTCAATAATCAACAACAATATATGATTAACGACCGATGCGTCTTCACTTGCCTCCATCGTGTTGTTTCCGCCACCATCCATGTTGCTTACGTCTATTTGTTATTAATATAATATTTTGTTTTCATATAGTCAAGATCATGGCCTCTTTAAAACTTAAACCCAGAGCTGAACACGCCATGTCGGAGAATTATTGATACAACAACTGATTCCATTACTATCCTTATACAAAGTACCCTCTATGGCGCCATCACAAATCCAACGAGATGGCACAAAATAATGCGAAAAGCTCGGAAAAGTCAACAGAGACACAAACTCCAAAGACACAAGGAAGTGAGACGACGTAAATTTTTGAAGAGTTTTGCAACAGTCGAGTAACTAGAGCTAACACAATCAGCAGAGAAAAGCAAAGTAGCCTTAGAGTGTTTAGTAGCCACATGATAAAGCTTTACCAAGCAACAAGTATACCTTTTTCTAAAGGAAAATCACCCGCTAGGAAGGACTGGGTTACTCTAAACAGAACTAGGATAAAAGTGGGCCGGACAAAAGACAACTATCAAAAGTGGGTAAAAACCACATTTGATAGTTGTCTATAGGGAAAATTACCCTTCTCCCTATATATATATAAAGTAGGCTCTCTTTACTACGAACTCTGATACAACGATCTTCTACTACGTTACTTTGAAGATTTTGAAAACTCCTGGCTGAAATAAGATTAATCAATAAAAACCTCTCCGGTTACTTCGACATAGGATTATAATGAAACATCGGTTATGGCTAAGCTTTTTTCTGTCCCAAAATGATAATTTATTAGGATTATTACGAAACACTGATCAAACTTTACAAAAAATTTTCAACTTATTTCTTGGCTGGCGATATGTTCTGGCAGCTGTAAAATTCGTAATAATAAGTGAATCTGTTCTGGTTGCAGAGAGGCTACTTTCGGTAAGAGTGACAATCGTGTTTGTGTCAATAAAGTAAATTCTGTAGCTGTTTAAACCATCCACCAGATGTCAAAGAGCATCCTACAAATTTCAGTTTTCTCTCGCAAGAGGTCCACCCTGACCTACTTTAACACTTTCTACTTTATATATATTTATATTATTATTATTATTTACATATATACGTTATTATTATTTATATTTATATATTGAAATTTTAGATATATTCTAACATTTTCTACTTTTTATGCTTCTTTTGTCAGATAAAAAATAACTGTGTAATCAAGGAATCTCCCGGGGGAAATAGCCCCTAATTCGAGAGCGATTGGCTTCTCTGGGAATTTAATATTCAGCGATCTCATCTTCTTGTTATGACCAGCGAAGAATCAGATTAGCTAAAGTGTAGTACAATACGTAATTCGTTGATCCGTATGCATCCAGCTATCTTTCTATTAATTCAATCAAATTATGTTAAAACAAAAGCAGTGTGATCTGGATACCAAGCATAGTTAGGGGAGAGCAGTCTTCGTGGCAAATCTGATATTGCAATGCATTTTGATGGGACTCAAATAAAATTAGCTTGGCTGTAAAATAAAGATAAAATAAAGAACGCATGTGAAGCTTTACCTTTGACCATGCTTCCAAGGGAATGAGGAAAGCAGCATTTTCTAACATAGATTCTGTAGTTTAGAAGTGGTTGCGACAAGTACGATCTTAAGACATTGCTATAACATGCTCTCTTCTTCGATCGAAAGCCAAGACCCTTGCTTTATAGTTAACATACACTGACTTTAAATGTTTACAAGGATGGCTATCTCGATTCAAAGGCAGAAAGAATATTAAGCATCCAAGCCATTACAGGTCAAGCGAAACAAGAAGACATTGATGTCGTGAAAAACTGGCAAAAAACTCAAGTCCAGGATATTCTGCAGCAGTATTAGCCACAAAACATTTACAGTGATTATGAAATAGGACTGTTTCCAAAACTTAGCTATCTAGATCTATGGTGTTTGAAGAAGAGAACTGCTACGGTGGTAAGGGAGCCAAAGGTCGTCTTACTATAATTCCATCTGTCAATATGACTGGTACTGACAAACGACGGCTTGTTGCCATCGGCAAGTCTGCAAAACTAAGATGCTTCAAAAGTTTTAGAAGCTCCTCAGTATTTTACTGACCAAATGAAACTGCTTGGATGACTTCTGAAATTTTTAGAGAATGGATAAATGATTGAGACGGAAAGCTATCGAAAAGAGAAGGAGTATTTACCTGCTCGCAGATAGTTGTTGCTGCTAGTACAGTTATATCGTCTTGCAACCTGAACCATTGCCAATTGTTTTACGTATTGTGGGTTTGCTCTGGCCGATAAGGACAGTGAGGTGGCAGAGACTGACACAAAGATAATGAAATTCCTTCAGCTGCCTTGGTTGTGAAACTGAGGGAGAGGGGTATGAATGTGATGAAGAGCATTGATGAGTATGCTAATGGTGATCAAAAACTTGCTACATCCGGCACCCTGTCTGTACAGAATATCGCAGCATATGTAAAGGATGTGTACAGTAAGGAATCCCCGGAGTCTGAAGAAGATGAGGAGGATGAGAGCAATTCAAGCAAAGGTGAACAGGCCATTCTTACTGCAAGCACCGTCATAAGCTACATTGTGGAGCTTAGAACATTTGTCGACACAAAGGCGAATGCAGAGGGTATCTTTCACCATCTGCATTTGCCTCTGCTTACATCAATATTTTCTTGAGGTTCCAGTGATATATATATATATATATATATATATATATATCCATCTATCCATCTATCCATCTAGCCATCTAGCCATCTAGCCATCTAGCCATCTAGCCATCTAGCCATCTAGCCATCGATCCATCTATCTATCTATCTATCTATCTATCGACCAATCGATCAATCAATCAATGTTTCAACAGACTTGGACCTACAATAGGGTTAACTGTCTCTATTTTAAATAAAATATAATCAGCTTAATATTTGAATGTGTCCATTTTGTAAACTTTCTTTCCCATCTGATATATATTGCGGCCAACCAACCAATGCAATTTGTACGAAGCTTTTCTGCCTACTCGTGTAAGCCGACATTTTTACTTTCCATTTTCGTAAAGGTATGTAACAGTGAGATTTTCTTCTCCAACTATTGGAAAAATTTCTTTATTTCTTTTCACCGACCGACCTTCTAGCCTTGGGATTTCTCACCGCAGCCACAACTCAAATGCCGCCCTTAAGTAATTTGATCAGTTATACACAAAATTCAGATTTTCATTCTATACAAAAGGTCAAAACAATAGTTTCTTTATGCTCACGGTGATTTATTTCTCTTTTTTTCAGTAACTATCATCCTCAATAGATTTATACAAAGAGCTGTTTCTTACAAATCTGTATGTCACAGCCAATACTGTAAATACTGCTTTAATATTTGAAATGTCTGACTTATTCCGGTTGCTTCCCAATGACATTTATGCTTATGTTGGGCTTTCCCCCTAAACGTGTAACACAATATATAGTCAAATAAATATTTTACTTATTACAGTAATGTTTAATTCTTGAAACTATATTTCATAACCATCCTGGCAACTAGTAAGGTACCTGAAGCTTACAAGAGGCAAAAATCCTTAGATGTAGACTAAAACCTCGTTTTCAGATCGAAAAGGTCTGATGATACATGGCCACAATATGTTTCACATGAAAAATGATCTATTTCTTTCAACATGACAATTTGGGTTTCCATTTCACTTTTCTTGTTAAGATATCTAGTTCTTTTTCAAAATAACACAATCATACATGAAAACCTAAAATGTAGGATTTTAGCAACACAGAAATGATTAAACTAGAAAATGTTAGTCAATCGAGATACATAAATAGATAAACAAAGTGAAAAATATTAGCCAAACAGAATAGCATAAATTCATTAGAGCTTTACATAATGATTTATAATTCCTACTTTATAGATGATTTCTATTCATTTTAACTTATTGTTTATCGTATTCGATGTAGGATACATCATCTTTACCTGTGAAATTATGTTTTACTCTGAAAATGGATCCTTGATTTTAGGACTGTGTTTTGGTGACAGACAAAAATTGCTTCTTACTTCAACTGTTTTCAGACATTCCTCTTGTGCTTGAATCTCTTTCTTTAAATAAACTATTGATGATGTTAATCAATTTTTTCATACCAGTAATAATTCAATTCAAATTAAATACACACTAAAAGCCAATGGTGTGTTTCAAATAAAGACACTTCCTCGGCTGAAAAATGACAAGATGGAACAGCCTACATTATTGCTGATTGGTCAACAAAAAAGGTTTGGAAACCAAAGCTTACTAGTATTTCTAAAATTGTCAATTTCAATAACGGGGGTGTATTTAAGTTCAGATTTTTCATTTATTAACCTTCATCGATTAGTCATTGTTTTTACTGATAAGCAATATTTAACTTACGTCTGACGAAGGCGGTCAGTTTCAAGGGAAAATAACGATTTGGTGGTCGCGTGTTTACAAATTCAGAAACCAATTTATTTTCCATGACATTAATCCTCTATTTTGGGAGCTTTTGCAATACATTTCACATAAATCATTTTTCATTCTTTCGTTTTTAATATTACACAACTGCTAATACTCAATGTTCGACAGTCATCACATCAAAATCGGCTCTGAAATTGACCAGATAGACCTCATATCTGAGCTTTGTTTCTCCCATGACAAAGCTTGTTATTACAAAGGGTGATATAATGAAGGAGGATTACAAGCAAAAACCAACGTTCTGATATGTAATCAAATTGGAGTTAATTGCCTTTACCCCTTCTTTTGGTTCAAATATTGATTTATCTGTTTGATATAAGAAACTAATATTTTCCTGTCACCAAAGGTTTCAGTTAAAAATATGACGCGTGAGATTCCAAAGCGCTTGTTTGGCACCTGCCAATTTTATTCTGTTGGAAACACTTTAACGTGGAAAAACTACTTTCTCTTGGCTGTAAAACGTGCTAACTTCTAAATGTGACATTTCCAGTAAGTAAGAAGTGTTCAAATGTTGTACTATTGAAAAGTATAACATTAAATTTTCTGACCATATATCACAACAATAATAGATCATCCTGTCTGTAAACATTATCAAATAAATTATTAACTGGAAAAGTAAATTTCCAGTTCCTACTTTCTTTTATAGCCATTTATGTCATTTTTGCTACAACTCCTCCTCTTTGGATGCTTACGTTTCTGTGTTTTGAATTCATACATCTTCCCAGATTGTGAATTTTTCAAATTTTTACTCCTCTATCCGTTAGTTGTTTATCCCTTGTGCCTATTTTTAGTCTATTATTATTTTACTATTTCTTTAAGCCAAGTCCCCCAGAGATAACAATCTTTATTTTGTTGAAAAATCTACACAAACATAGTTTCAATAATGATGATGACAATAACAATGACAGCTGTAAAAATAATAAATAAAATTTAAGGACACTAATATTGAGTTAAAGAAGGCAACCGGGCAAATAGACCCATAAACAACTACCCAAATGACTGGATTTTCAAAATCTTTTTTACTGTACTTAAAATGGGCCTTAACTACATCGTTTCAAGTCTTGTGTTGAGTCCATGACGTCTGGTAAAGTAAACCTCTCCATCATTCACTCTTGCATTTAAATGTAGATATTTTGTATGATCTGTAAAGCTCAATAGATGATCCCTTGACTTTTTCCTGTCTCTTTTATACATGCTACCAGCTGAAAACAAAGAATCTGGAATTGGGTTCAATGTGCCCTGTATTCCTATCTACCATTATTCCATTTTGAAGCCAAATAACTCTTCTGATCTAGTTTTTCCATTTACTTTTGCAGTCTTCCACACTCACGGTCCCATGTTTCTTGTGGTTTTCGGTTATAATTTATCTTATTCTCTGGACTTCTTGTGATTCCTGAAAATTTGCCTCTGAGTGGTACAAAGTGTGGATCAAAATGATTGTTGCTCCGGCCATTCAATCTGCTTTCTTGTGTCTTTTTGTTCTTCTTTCATCTGCACTTGCTTATTTTGACATGTTGATCACTGGTTTTATGTTTTTTCTTGAGTAAGGCTGGTCATCTCGTTATGCATCCAAGAGCAGTATTATTCCACAGAGTTTGCACATACTCAAATATTCTGCAGCCTCTTGTCAAGTTTCCTTAAGTTTTGATGGAAAACATCATCACTTGTTCAATAGTTAAATCTGTCCACAGGTCACCCCAAAATCATTTAGTACTTCGAACTGTGAAATATACCTTCGGTTGACTTGGTATGTGGCCAGAAAATTTTTGAGCTCAAGCATTTACTAGAAGCACAGTTACGTACAATTCGCACAGTGGACATGCTCTGTTGCTGCAAAGAGCCATAACATCTTATACACAGGCTGCAGGTGAAGGCTCCAATTCTTGACTCGCTTGTCTCTAACTAAGCCTTTGGCCATTTAAACGTGCACTGATGTTCTTGCTAACAAATTAGCTATATTAATGTCCTTTTATCTTGCTCCTAGGTTTAATGGTGCCGTTTTGAAAGAATTCATTAGATTAGTGAAAAATCTTTGGGCCCAATACCTTTCGTGATGCCAATCAATTTATTTTTGCAAGATTTAATTATTTTCTGTGTTGTGGAGATCAAACCTATAATCTCTCAATCTCAATGTAAGTACAGTAATCTTAAGTGACAGAAATCCTAATAGAACTGCTTTTTATTTTTAAATTTTATATTGCAACTTATGTTGTTCCATTTAACAAACCTAATGCACAAACGTTATCCAAGATATCAGCCCAAAAATGTCTCAATGATATCAAATATGTAGAAATGTTGCAATTCCCAGAAAGTATTTGTAACAAATTATCTTAACCAGTGCGCTACAAAGGAGTGTTAAATGAAAAAGAAAATAAAGATAAATGAACAAGAAAATAAAGATATATATCAAAAAAGATCTTTCGCAAATTTAAAGCACATAAAAAAACAATTACCTTTAAGGTGATTGTAAATTATTGATGGCTTTGCTCAACAGTCAAGCAAATTAGATTTTAACTGAAATGAAAATTTGTCATAAAACGGTTTCCAATGTTTGGTTATGTAACCCTGATACCGCAAAAATTAATCTCAATGCCAAATTGATAATATTTCTATTAAAAACCAAGAGCTGGAATATTTTCTTGCTCTCGTCTTGATACATTCAGAAAATTGCTTGTTCTTTTACTTCATCGATTCTGTAACATATTCTTGTGAACTAAATGTTTTATGGATAATTTATTCAAAGAATCCTATTTAATTTGTTCAGGTTTTTTTTGGTTTAAACTTGTAATGCGCGTGCGTAGAACTAAAACATAGGAATAAAAATTCTTGGCCGCTCGTCCGATCAATAAACTCAGAAAAAAGGGCAGTTACATATCTACGTGTCACATTTATAAAATAATGGCCACCAATAAAATTCATAGTTACCATATATGTACAAAAGACGGTGGTAACAGAAATAAAGTCCAAACAGTTCAGAGGGTAATGTCTATTACTTGGGGTCATGTCATCCCCTCTGGTGTCGAGCCTCAGTGGTGAAGGCATTGATTGCTCATTCGTTGCTGAATACGCTGAGATCGTCTAGGTAGTTGATTAATTGAGGCTTGTTGCAGATCTTTACCTTTGTCTGAAATTTCTGGAGATATTGGTTTGAGGAAACGACGGTTCCGTCGATAGCTTGCTTCATTCACCAGAACATTATATGAACGACCATCGGGATATCCATTAAGAACAATGCCTGTAAGACTCCAGCGCTTGGTACGATGATATTGCACATAAACATCTTGGCCCTCCACAAGGGGTGGAAATTGTCGTGTATGTGTATTATACCGAGACTTTCTGGTGGCTTGGCGATTGGCACTTGTTTACTCTATGTCTGGTGTTCTCTGGAGAGCTATGGTTGGTAGAGTGGTTTGAAGTACTCTGTTGAACATTCTGAAAGCAGGTGATAATCCATCCTCACGGGGTGTGTTTCGGAGAAATGCCAGAAGAGCTTTTAAAAAGTTATGTGAAGAACAACCGGTTGACTTGTTATCAGTGGCATCAGGTATTACATTAAGAAAATTAGTGTGAATGAGATGTAGAGCCTTGCCTGCATCGCGGGACAGGTAGGCACCATCTAGTTCCTGGCAGACAAAAATCTTCTCTTGACTGCCTATGTCCTGAAGATGCAAGTCTACAGTGGCCATACCAACACTATTGATTGCAGTACCATTGGCGGCCTTGATAGCAGTTGTGGTAGGCTTAAGTTCACGTAGACCAAGTTTTGAGGCTATCTGCTGGCTGACAATCCATCTGTCTATCGGTCGATTGATCGATCGATCGACCGATAGACAGATGGACAGATGGACAGATGGATAGATAGATAGATAGATAGATAGATCGACCGACAGATAGATGGATAAATAGTTAGATGGATCTATATATTTGTCTCTGGAATTCCAAATTCTTTGGACCTTTATTATAAATAAAGGTATAAACTTAGTTGTTTGCAGCACATATACCGGTGACGGTGATCGGAATTTTGCATTGGAAGATGAACATCTTAATGACGATGACGCAAATGACAATAACAATTATGGGGCCTTCAATATTGACTGTAATGTTGATCCAATGTAGAAGGGTACAGTAGAATAATGGGAATTTCCCCTGTTTCTATTGGAACGCTTAACGTTGAAAAGATGATAGTACGTCCCGAAATCATGTTTCTCATGGAGATTCTTTCACTAAAAGCTATTTTTCAGAGGAAGGCAGACATTGCAAAAATGAGGTCCTTTGCATGATCACTAGTATTCAAACACAAGTGTAAGATTAGTAATGGGTCGGCAAGAACAATCTTTTCGGAAGGAAAAAGCCAATTTTTGAAGGAGGGTTGGAAAACTGAGGCTGCCAGGTGCAATAAAAGAGGAAAGCGGGAATAACAGTAAAGGATAACGTTGAGGAGAAAGTGGTGGAAATAGGATTCTAGACTGCAAACGCTGTAGGAAGCGCTAACGTCAACAACCATCCAAGAGAGAAAGAAGAGAATATGAAAATTCAAGATATCAACAAATCCTTAATTCTATACCCTAATGTAAGATATATATACATATATTACAATTTATTATATTTGTGTATAATATATAACTATATATGTTGTTTTGTATAATGCAAAATATCGTCACAAAAAGTTAATGTCAGTGTCTCGCTTATTTATAAAGAGGTAGAGATGCAGAAAAGCTTGAAATGTCTAGCAACATTACTAAACATGTGTGAACTATTCACTTAAAGTTTATATACTTTATAAAACTGACAATTTATTGTATCACACACATATGAATATAAATTTCTATACATCTACTATAAAAATGAGTTTTTTAATTTGTCATTCTTCATATATGAAGTATGATATAAATATGCTCTCGCTTCTTTAAAGTTGTGAAATATTTTTTGTGATCCAAAGTAAATTGGCTGTGCCTCAATAATAGTTATCAATAAAATCTTCTTCTTCTTCTTTGTCCTTCAACTATATTCCGTTAGGGGTCGCAACAGCGGATCAGCCGTCTCTACTCTGCTCTGTTCATCACATCAGCATCCCTTGCACCAACAGCTTCCAAATCTCTGTCAATCAAGTCCTTCCACCTTTTCCTCGGCCTCCCTCTTCGTTTCCCACAGGGGGACTTCATAACTCAGTTCCCTCCTTCCTACATAATCTGCATCACGCCTTGCTATCTGCCCATACCAGGGAAGTCTCGACTCCCTCATCTTCTATCTAAGTCTCCTGATACGGAATATCTCGTATGTGGTCATTAGGAATCCTGCCTTGTCGCGTCACACTTAGTGACCACCTCATCATTGGCATTTCAGCCACTTCTTGTTGCAGGGTGGTAGTAACAGTTACCAGACCATTAATAGAGTTGGGCGCACTGCCGTCTTTTAAATATTTCCCTTCATTCATGGTGATATTTTTCTATTGCAAAGTACCCCTGTTACCTTCCTCTAACTATTCCATTCGGCCTACACTCTCCTTTTTACTTCTCTGACATAGTTTCCTTTTGCTTAAAGAGTTGACTCCAGGTACTTAAATTCGTTCATTTTAGGGATTTCCATCCCTCCCAGCTGTATATTATCGTTTGGTTTCCGTTCAAAGCTTGGTCCTCTGTCTTTGTTCGGCTAGTTTTCATTCCTCGCCTCTCCAAGGCATAACACCATCTCTCCAGCTGTAATTCAACTTCTTCTCTTTTCTCACTACAAAGTACAATATTGTCTGCGAACATCATATTTTGAGGAGCATCTCTTCTTACATCATCAGTGGGTCTATCCATTACCACTGCAAATAGGAAAGGGCTTAAAGCGGAGCCCTGGTGCAGGCCTACCTTCACTTTGAAGTAATCCGTCCTTCCTGTAGCACTTCGAACACTGGTCATTCTGTCCTTGTACATTTCTTGCACCAGTCTGATATACTTCTCTGTGATTCCTGACAGTCTCATATAACACCATATCTCCTCTCTGGGTACTCGGTCATATGCTTTCTCTAGATCGATAAATACGTAGTGTAGTATTGTTGGTGATCTCGATGTTTTCCGTCCAAGATTCGGAACGCAAACAATGCATCTGTGGTACTGCGTCTTGCAATGAAACCAAACTGTTTGTTGGCGATTTCGATTTCTAACCTTA
This sequence comes from Morbakka virulenta, assembly GCA_003991215.1. Taxonomy (NCBI): domain Eukaryota; kingdom Metazoa; phylum Cnidaria; class Cubozoa; order Carybdeida; family Carukiidae; genus Morbakka; species Morbakka virulenta. The sequence goes on along the minus strand of RDPX01000044.1, from coordinate 2,254,639 downwards.
GTCTTTTGTCCATCACTCTCTCCCACAACTTTAGAGTGTGGCATATCAGTTGGATTCCCCTGTATTTCCCACCTTCTCGCGCATCATCTTTTCCCTTATATACCGGTACCAACACACTCTTTCGCCACTCCTCTGTCACCTCTTCCACATCAACTATTTCATTGAATAGCCGTGTTAGTAGCTTGACCTGGTTTTTCCAAGCAACGCCAAGCTTCAGTTGGAATATAATCTGGTCCAACTGTTCTTCCATTCTTCATTTTCTTCATGGCTTCTTTTATTTATTTATTTTCAATCCTATTTATAACCTGCTTTCAGTCTGCTTCGATCGTTCTATGTTATATCCGGTTCTGCGTACTTAACAATCCTTGAAAATAATCCTTCCATCTCTTCAAAACATCTTCCTTATTTGTTAACAATTGTCCGTTTTCATCTCGTGTCACTTTCACATGCTGGATGTCTTTTCCTGAACGGTTCTTTTGTTTGTCAATCTCTTCTTCACCTCTTTCTTTCGTTTTGTACTGGCTTGAACGGGTTTATTTCACCACAAGGTCCCTTTGCTTCTCTAGCAATGTTTTGATGTCATACCTAGAACCTTTAGTGCTGAGTCTCTTATTTTTTCTGTTATCTCTTGCCAGGGCTTCAAGATATTCCTTTTGAAGTTGATAACTTCCTGTAATTCTCAATTTAGAATAAAGGTGTTAAATGTTTGTTGAAGAAATAGTTTTTTAATCGAATTTAGCCAACCAGGAGTGCAAAACTTTTCACTAAATTTGAATTTTAGTTTGGGAATTTGATAATACCTATTACCAAACCTTGGATACGGTGAAAGCTGACACCAATTTAGGCCCGTTCAATGCCTTCAAAATGTAGACAAAAAGAATTAAATTTGTCTCATTTTCCTTTAGTAGTCAATCACAAAAAATGATGAAGTGTCGTTTCCTTGTCCTTTTTTATTGATAAAGTACTGCTGAATTACAGAAAGCGGGGATTGCAAACAAGACAAGTTTTGTATGGTTTTTGTTATAGAATGTAGAAAATACAATTGAAGTTATCTAAACCATCCATACCTCAACGACTTTCTAAGCAAGTTGAACATTTAAATGTCTCAATGAATTTGGTCCCGATATTCTGATGAAACTGATTAACTTCCTCCCGATTACCTGAATATCGGTTTATTAAAAACCACATCTTTGAAACAAAATTTTAAGGCACACCAAACAACAGCTAACTGTGCTTACCCCTTTGGAAACCAATTTGATGTGCAAATAAAAAATGGTTGCGATTATGAACCGGAACTATTATGACAGAATGGTTCCATCGCCACCAGACATCACGTTATTTCACCTGAGATACCTACAGGCCTGTTCAGAAGAAAAATGTTTATGTGTATCTAAGACCTAATTGAAAGTTGGTTATTTTATAAGCAATTTAAAGTTGTAAGAACAACAGCACTTAACTACTTAACCAGACAACTACATTGGAAGGAAACGCTTCCAAGAATTACTTATGTTGGTGGTACTCAAAATTTAGCCATGGGATACTTGGACAAGTTAAATTACAGTTTAAATATTCGTATTCAGATTAACTAACTTCGCCCATTGAGTTCCCGGTACTAAAATTTGTGTTGCCTGCTGTGTTTTTCAATCCTTCTGATTTTACCTTTCGCGTCTAGGGAGAACAAGGGTTAGCAAGAATTATCGTAGTTAATAACTCCCCGAGGTTGTCAACTTTCTGATTTCCTTGATGAGCGAAGGCATTTTCGTAGCGTTAAACGTGAGAGAATTCCCTCAAAGTTACTCTGTAACTTATTTAACAAAATCCATAAACATATGTACATATAAACACATACACATAAATAAATAAATATATATATATATATATATAATATATATATATATATTACAGGAAAAAATACAACAACAATATAAGGAGGAGTTTTCGGTATTTAAGCGAAAATCAGATCTTTACATATTATAATATGTTCTTACATCGTGAAAATATTCTTATACGGACAGATATATATATATATATATATATATATATATATAGAGAGAGAGAGAGAGAGAGAGAGAGATAGATAGATAGATAGATAGATAGATAGATAGATAGATAGATAGATAGATAGATAGATAGATAGATACAAGTCTAGTCTTCACTCTCATAATACTTTAAAAGAAATTTTTTGATGACGACACTTTAAAATTAGCTCCCTCTTTTAGTTAAAACTTCGTTTTGATCTTCACACGTAATTTTACAAAGCTTTTCGCACAAACAGGGTCAGTATCGTTTCTTTATATTATAGTACGGTGGCACAGATGTTATGATTGACACTTTTAAGAAAGGGTTCGTTTGACTTCTCTTNACTTCGTTTTGATCTTCACACGTAATTTTACAAAGCTTTTCGCACAAACAGAGTCAGTATCGTTTCTTTATATTATAGTACGGTGGCACAGATGTTATGATTGACACTTTTAAGAAAGGGTTCGTTTGACTTCTCTTTTAAATACCAAACGTAATCTGACAATGTGGTTTCTTTTCCATTTTTTTGTGTTTATAAAAATGGCTTTGACTGTTATACTTGTTTTTCCATTCTCCTCCTGCTATTCGTATATAAACTTAATCAAGCATATTATGCCCTAACACGGTAATTTATATATTACGTCAGCTGCATTTTCCATCAAATAGGCAGTTTTCTTCTGACAATTACAGTGTATATTGTCCTTCTTCTTTTCCGATGTTATTTTTGCGCTGTGATTTTATTATTAATCGTGCAGGGTTTCCAGTGCAACTATAACTTACTTTGAGTGTGTGACGATATTTTGCAATTTATTGTTTGGTAGAAAGTATTTGTCAATTAGTTCAAAGAATTCTTTTCCAACATTTTTGATGACGTATTTGCTGAACAGAAAAGCAAACGAAATAATAAATCTCGTGGGGTGTTGCTTGTTGATTTGGTTTATCGCGTCTAAGGGCTGGTGTCTTAAATTGGTCTTGTAGCCACATTTATGAAGAGCATACCCTTATTCTTGCTTTGTTTGATTGAAAATCATTACGTCCGAGACGTTTTTTGTTAGTCTCTCTGAGATCGACTAAGGTAACTGTTTGATTGTATTTGGCGGGTATTTTGACCAAGTATTGATGGAGATTAAATTCCATTTGGTCCCTTTTAGCGGAGGTATTGTTTGTTAAATTGAATGTGGCGTCCAAACAATCGACTTCTGGAAGATTGGTTGTTATGTCTATTTGGAAACTGACATCTTCGAAATACATTTTTAATATTTTACCCCCAAACCCCATTGTACTATTTTCATCATAAAATCTCTCTATCTATCAGCACATCAATATATTTTATTCATCTATTTCTAACTGTGTTCATCAGATTTAACGACCATGATAATCCATGTAATATACACAACAGCAATAAGAAATAGAGGAGGTAAACATTATTTGTTTAGCGAGAAACCGGAACTTTCTTGTGAAACTGAAACCTGATGACCTACGTAATTATGTGGTGGGTGTTTTTTGACACTTAGTTCTGAAGTACTTTCTATCCTATTGTTAATGAAATACCCAGTTAGCATAATACTTCCTCCAAATCAAGTGGGTGGAAACCATTAAGTTTCTGGAGGATTATGTTAACAATAGGGTGGAAACAAATTAGTGTGGGTGGAAACTCATCATATGTTGAGTAGGAAGATAAATTGTTTTGATAGAAACTAAAAAAAAAAATTTTATAAATAGAGAAGGTTGTGATGGAAAATTCAGAATACGTTGAAAGCCAGTCGAGTGCCTGAAAACGAAATTTTAGTTATTTTTGCTTCCGCACAAAATTGGTAGCAGAGAGTGGTTGAAGATGACCAGAAGAACCAAAGCAAAGAAAAAGGGGGCAGTTGTCGATGGCCATGACGAAGCTGGTGCATCAAAGATGGGTCAGATTGTTGAACAGATTGTCGAGGCGAAGGGATCGAAGGCCAAATCCAAGATACAGTACACACGCATCAAGAATTAGCTGCTACATATATTGGAGTCTGATGCATTCGATCACGATTTGGTGGATGCTGTTCGTACGAAACTAAAGAGTGCACTTGATGCTACAACCGATCTACTGCTCCAACTGTGTGATCTATACGAGACTGTTGAAGATTTGGCTGCTGTCGATTAGACCACAGGCGAGCTAGATAAATTTCACCAAGACTACTCAGAGGCGAGCAAGCAAGTACGTGAATGCTTGGATGCCCTGAGAGATGAAGTTCGAAGCCGCCGTTCTTCACGGAACTGTGCATCATCAAAGCCTGTATCAGCGGTTGGGAAATCAAGGCAATCCTTACAACTGAAACGCAAGCCTGGCACTTCTACTGAAGAATCCGAGCAGCCTAGATTACATAGAGAAGTGGAGTCAATACAGCAAGAGATGGATCTCATCCGAGACGCTCGACGTGCCCTGGATGCCGACTACATCCGCCGTCACAAGGAGCTCACCACACAGTTGGAGAGGATGCAACCTTCGCCAGCCAAGATCGACAAAGAATCACCACTGGCGAGAGGCGAACCTACACTCCCAACCCATCTGTGGAAGATGTCAACCCCTGTGAACGAAGAGACTGGGCAGTGGCTGGACAGGTCAGAGGTTGTGTCAACACACAATGCACCTACCGCGTGCGGTGGGGATGGTGTGGAACCTGTGCCAGTAAAGGTCACAGCTGGAACAATGAACTCCGCTGAAGTCAACACTCCACCGGACCTCAAGAAGAGGAGCATTTCGCTCGATGACAATAACCCAACAGGAGCTATGCCAACAACTGAGCTTGGGAAAGACATATTGAATCAGCTGCGACTGCTCGGCATCCCTGTATTCTCTGAGGACAAGAAGAGGTACCAAAGTTGGAAGTAGCATTCATTATCTGTATTGGTGGAGCCCTGCTAGGCCGGAATACAAGCTTCGGCAGCTTCGAAGCCACCTGAAAGGTGATGCATTGAAAGTGGTTGAGAGTCGTGGACACTCGGCTGCTGCATATCAACCTGCCAAGGAACGTCTTGAACGCAAGTATGGAGGGCTTTGGTGACAGGTTGCGATGAAACTTGAAGAGCTTGGCCTGCTCCATCCAATTCGATCAGGAAGCGTCAAGGGTGTTGCAATGTTGGCTGACCTGCTTGACGTGGTGGTGATCAATCTACAGAAATCAGGTCCATCAGAGGAGCTCGGAAATGGATCTCTGTACATTAAGGTGCAGAAGAAGATGACCAAAACTATGCTGGCTGACTACCAATGATGAATGTTAGAGAAGAGCAAGCCCGAGACATTGGAGTCCTTGTGTGAGTGGCTGATTCAGGAAGCCGAATTTCTTACGGTGGCTGCAGAGACTATCCAAGGCCTGGGATACCATCCTCAGACAGAGCCTGAACGACAACAGACGATGTATGAAGATGGTGAGAGCAACTGGAAACCGTCCTCACGAGGAACAAAAGGCTGTCCATTCTGTCCCTCGGATCTACATCCTGCTTGGAAATGCCCTCGGTTCAAAGAAATCCAGGTGGTGGAAAGATGGAAACAAGCAAAGCGACACCGCCTTTGCTATCGCTGTCTGGGCAGGAACCATCACGGTACCAACTGCCCACTTGGATACCGAAAGTGCAACATCAGCAACTGTGCTGATTCTCATCATGTTCTGCTACATGAGGAGATAAAAGGTGATGGATTGCGCAACAGAGAGGCAGCTAAATAAACTGCTGATGCGCCCTCCCCTACATCAGTGATAGCAGTATCAGATGACTCCATGAAACTTGAGAATTCACAGACGTCGGTTGAAAATAGTGGTGCCAGTATCACGGCGCTGAGAACGGTCCCTGTGATGTTGAGGAATGGCTACCGCAAGCTGTTGGATAATGCTCTCCCTGATGACAGCAGCACCAAGACCTACATCAACAGTGACGTTGCTGTGCACCTGGGTCTAGAAGGTCCTCTGGAAAGCATCTCAGTCAACACGATGAATGGCCGGACCAATCAATTTCAGACGATGCCTGTCGAGTTTGTCCTACAAAGTGTTGATGGTTCTTCACTAACGCACGTGTTGGCTCACACCACGAAGAAGTTGACAGGTAACATGCCATCAGTCGAATGGAGAGTGAATGCTGGCAAGTGGAAACACCTACGCAACATCAAGTTTCCCAAGCTGGGACCTCGAACTGTAGTGGATGTGCTCATTGGAATCGATTATCCGGAACTGCACTGCTCGCTGGAAGAATTTCGAAGCAGGCATGGTGACCCAATTGTTAGCAAAACCCCACTTGATTGGACATGTGTCGGACAATTGCACAAGTCTTCTGACGATGATGCACTGCAAACAAGCTTAAACTGGACCTACTTCATACAAGGGGCTCCTACTGATGAGATAAGGTGGCAGCGGCAGAGATTCTGGGACCTTCAAGCCATAGGCGGTGGTAAGGAATGCCGTCTCACACCTGACGAACAAGAAGCTAGACGACTGGTACAGGAGCACTTGGTATTTCAAGACGGTCGGTATCAAGTCTCGATGCCATGGAAAAGCAATCCGAAGCTTTTACCTGACAACTTCAATACAGCCTACAAACGTTTGGTGAGTACAGAGAAACGACTCCTGCCTGACAATGATCTGGGGAAAGCTTACAAGGACGTCATTGGTAACTAGTTGTCCAAAGCTACATCTCCAGGGTAAAGTCGAACACTACAGAAGGCAAATGGTACCTGCCACACTTCACAATTAGCAAGCCGAAGAAGTCTACCACGAAGACAAGGGTGATATTATATGCATCAGTAAGGCAGAATGGTATAGCACTTAATTATACATCGTGGACCAAAGCTGCTGCGGAATCTGTTCGAGATATTGCTTCGATTCCGGAAATACCCAGTGGCTTTGGTATGTGATATTGCCGAGATGTATCTACAAATCGGTCTGGCACCAGATGATAGACCATATCACAGGTTTCTTTGGAGGGATCTTGACCAATCAAGGGAACCAGTTGTGTACGAGTTCAATCGTTTGGTGTTTGGTGTTTGGTGTGAACTCGTGCTCATTCCAGGCACAACTAGTGACGCAACAGCATGCAGAGGAATATAGCTTTTGAAACCTCTGGTTTCAAAAGCTGTGCTCAGTGCAACCTACATGGGTGATACAATGAGCTCTGTTGAAAGAGATGAGAAAGGTGTTGAGGTGTACTTTCAGTTGACATCTTTGTGGGAAGGTGCTGGTATGCAAGCTAGAAAATGGCTGTCGAATTCTGAGACAGTGTTGGTTCGCATACGACTAGAAGATCGAGCTTCCGAGGTAAACCTGGTTGAGGCTCATCTACCAAACACAAAGACATTGGGTGTTTGGTGGTTGGCGAAAGAAAGTTGCTTTGCATTCACCACGTTGAAACCGGCTTGGCTGTTGTCTGTCACCAAATTGTCTACAGGAGTGGTCTAATCTCAATGGAACTCATTGCATCAAAGTCGAAAGGTGCACCACTGGAAGCAACCAGCATGCCAAGACTGGAACTCATGGGGGCATTATTGAGTACGAAGATATCGAAGACAGTTGTCAAGGCACTGCAAATCGATACTCCCAACATTTGATTCTGGTCCGATAGCATGGACATACTCTGGTGGCTTCAAAACGGCAGCCGTCACTTAAAGTGTTTGTTGTAAATCGAGTTGCCAAGATTCAGAAGCGGTCTTCCCCCTCACAGTGGGGGAATGTGAAATCTGAGTCTAATCCACCTGATCTACCAACAAGAGAGCTAACGACTGAAAAACTCCGAACATCAACCTTGTGGTGGTATGGACCGAGCTTTCTGCAACTACCTGATGGACAATGGCCTGTATCCCATGTCACCAAGAGCAGCAACTCTGTACGAGAAATCTGTAAAAGCAAAGAACCTAAGACGGAATGCTGGACTGAAGGAACCTTTGTTAGTGTCGATGGACATTCTTACTTGATCCGAGCAGATTCTCTTCACTGGTTCGACTGAAACGTCTTTATTCCTGAGTGAAAAGATTTGTTCACAATTGTCGGATGGCAGATAGCCGAGGATTGGGAGAATTAACTGTTGACGAATTGCAAGATACAGAATATGCAATCATTCGTTCCCTGCAGCAAGAGCAATTCAAAGAAGAGTAAAGAAAGCTGGGAAGGAAGAAACCCATCGATGTGAGGAGCAAGCTGTTATCTTTGAACCCATTTACTACTTTCCAAGGTCGGGAACGAAAGCGATTGAAGAGGTACCTCTGCCTGTTCACATGTCTCTTGTCTCATCCCGGTCACTTGGAGATGGCCTAAGGACTGGATACTGATGCATTTCTTAATGCATTCTACAGGATGACCAGCCGACGTGGTTTGCCAGTGGAAATGATGTCCGACGATGGGTCGAACTTTGTGGGTGCTGAGCGGGAGCTAAGAGAACTGCTAGAGGCCCTAGATAAGGAGAAGATCAAAAGGTCTGGAGCGGATCATGAAATAAAGTGGACTTTCGACCCGCCTCTGGCTACTGATTTTGGAGGGGTCCATGAATCGATGATTAATTCTGCCAAGCGTGCCATCAAAGCTGTTTTGGGAAATGCCAATGTAACTGACGAGGAATTGATGACAGTATTCGTAGGCGCTGAAGGTCTCATCCATTCCCGCCCCCTCACCTTCCAGTCTACTAATGCAGAAGACGATACACCTTTCCCTTCATCTTCTCAGGCAGGCTTCTGTTACATAGCACTCCAACAACTTCCTTTAACTTGACTGAATTCTCCTTCCCACCACTCTTGTAACTTTTAAAAAGTCGTTTGGAGGATTTTACAGCTACAAATACAGGTGGGAAAGTGAAGACAAGCTCGATCAGAGTCGAAGCGCCCGATTTCTTTGAAAATTCTTACAACTGCAAGGTAAACAAGATGGCGGCAAGACCAGTCATGTCCGTGATTATTCTTGTCTTGTTATTATTTTGTGTAAATATTGAAACTGTTAGTATTGGAAAGAAGAATGGTTTGAGAGAATTCTTAGGAGCAAGAGGATTTAGTATACTACATCAAAATGTAAGGGGATTGTTAACAAATTTTCCTGCTGTGGAGGAAGTTTTTTCATCACATCCAGATATTGATGTTTTGACTTTGTCAGAGACTCATATTTGTGAATCTGAGAATAACGATAATTTGTGCCATATACAAGGATATAACTTCGAGAAAAGGAGTCATGTGAATGGAAAAGGAGCGTTATATATCGGGGTTAGTATCAGTTAGGTGAGACGAACAGATTTAGAAAAGCAAGACCTTGAGGATATTGTTATTGAAATAATTCTTTCAAAGGCGAAAAATTTCCTCATAGCAACTCACTATAGACCACCGCAGAGTTCAATTTATTTTCCGGAAGACTACAACCAACTTTTTAATGGGTCATTAGCACGTCTTTCAGAGGAATCAAAAGAAGTTATACTCCTGGGAAGTCTGAATGTAGATTTTCTGAAGCCTACAGATAACAAAGAATTCAAATCCATTCTTCGAGAGCACGGCTTTGTTCAGATAATTAAAGATCCAACACGAATAATAATGGAAACAAAAACATTGATAGACATTATTCAAACTAACAGACCGTCATTAATTGCAGCTTCTGCAGTAATTCCTTGCAGTATCGGCGATCATGATTTGATAGCATGTTTAAGAAAAATAAACAATCAAAAATTTGCTGCTCAAACTGTTAAATGTCATAATTATAAATCTGATCACCAAGAAGCAATGAAGAAAGAATGTGAACGGGTAAACTGGCTTCCAGTCTTAAGCTCACCAAATGTGAACATAGCCTTAAACATGTTTAACATCACAGTGAGAGATATTTTCGACAAGCCCGCCCCAATTACAAGCAAAAGAGTTAAAGATCGCCCGTGTATTGACAATGAGTTGAAAAGTATAATGAACAGGCGAGATTCTATACTAAGGAAAGCGAGGAAAACAACTTGAAAGCAGACTTGGAACACTTATAAACGTTGACGTAATCTTTGTAGCAACATACAAAAGAAGGCAAAGGGGACTTAAAATAAAAACATGATAGCTGAAAATAGACTAAATCCTAAGAGCTTCTGGTAAGAGATATAAAAGATGTATTTCCAAATAAAAATAAAAATATCAATTCAAATTCCTGCACAAAAGACAAACAATTATCAGAAAAATTTCACCAATACTTTTCTACAGCAGTAAATCAATTGATATCAAAAGCATTTATCCTTAAAGACTATATATAGAAACGCCCTGATAGAATCATGCTAAGAACTAATAAAACATTCAAATTCCAATATATTTCGAAAGCGTTTATCGCAAACTTCCTGAAACGTCTAAAACGGAAGAAAGCCACGGGATTGGACGGACTACTTCCAGGAATGCTTAAGGACTGTCGAGAGCATATTGTTGTACCGCTTCATCACATGGTAAATATGTCACTACAGACGAGTACTATACCAATAGCTTGAAAACAGGCAAAACTTGTCCCAATATTCAAATCAGGTGACAGCAATAAAGTTGAAAACTACCGACCAATATCAGTCTTGTCAGTCCTATCAACATTAATCGAAACAGCAATTCACTCGCAGTTACTAGAATATCTTGAAACAAATGAACTTTTAAATGACACCCAATTCGAATACCGAGCTAAAAGATCAACGCAGGTAGCAACCACCCTTTTTGTTGACACTATTAGGGAGACCGCGGAGAAAGGAGAAGTGGTGGGTGCCTTATTTCTCGATTTAAGTAAGGCATTTGACACCATCAGCCACAATGTTATATTGACAAAATTACGTAATTATGGAGTAAACTTATTGGAGATTGATTGGTTTACGGACTATTTGTTCAATAGGACGTAAAATCGTCACCGTTCTACGTCACCAGTGCAGTACTACAGGGGTCCATATTGGGGCCCCTACTATTCTTTGATGATTTCTCTGAGCAGTTATTCAAGGTAGGAAGCATCCAATACGCTGATGATACTGTTGTTTACCTCACGCACAAGAACATCTCGGTGATTGAGAGCACTTTGAACGACAAATCAGCCAAGCTTCACAGCTACTTTATGGAAAATGAATTAATTCTAAATTTGAAGAAGGGTAAGGCGGAGACAGTATTGTTTGGAACGGCAAAGAGAGTAGCTAACCAAGAGAAGAATACTACCACAGTGAATATTGATGGTGTACCAGTACACCAAACAACATCGTATACTTATCTAGGAAACGAATTAGACGGAAAATTAGCTTTACGTGATAATTTCGATAAACAGTACACAAAGGTTACAGGGAGACTGAATTTGTTGAAAAGGCTGCGATCTCATTTAAGTACCGAGGCAGCTTTCAAAATTTACTAGGTGGTCATTGTACCCATCATGGTTTACAGTTCACTGATTATGTTACAATTAATATCTACGCAGAAAATGAACCTTACGTCAGTAGATAGACGAGCAAAAGAGATTTTTGGAGATGACGTAAAAATCAGAAGTATTGAAAGCCAAATGAAAGCAAAGGCTGTAGCCCTAGTGAAACAGTGTTTAAACGGTGACTCTTCTAGGCAGTTTAATGAATATTTTGAAATAAATACTCACTCAATGGGAACTCGAAATAGTACCTCACTGGTAAAACTTCCTGGAGTGACATTAGAATACGGCAAAAAGGCTTTTAAGTTCCAAGGGGCTCAAATTTTTAATGAATTGCCGTTACGTATAAGAAACATAAAAAACTCAACAGATTTCAGAGATCAGGTGATTGCCCATTAGAATGAATGAAAACATTCGATTGCATGGCTGCTGGTAGATGGAGCCGGTTGGTGTGTCTTGTGTAATGGACCTCAATTTAATTTTATTGTACATTGTGTATAAATGAAAATATATAGATAACGATTTCATTTTGTATTTTTAACTATTTATTTTATTTTCATACAGGACACACATTGATAGCAGTTACTTATTTAACTGAAGTGTATATATATCATGTTTAAACATTGTCAGTAATAATAATAATAATAATAATAATAATAATAATAATAATAATAATAGGTTCCTCTCATACCGAATCACTTTTTGCATGGCCAAGCAGGTGGTGAGTTGGCACTGTCATCTGTCGATGAGTTGGATTTCAGTCCGAGGAAACGGTGGAGACATCTTCAAGAATTGATGCGGCATGTGTGAAACCGTTGGTTACGAAAATGGTTCCCCCAGCATTAGCAAGCGATCAAAGTGGCGACAACAGAATATTGCAGAAAGAATATTGCAGTTGGAGAAATAGTTTTGGTGGTGGCGGCTGATATTTCACTTGGGCAATGGCCTCTTGGTAAGGTCACCGAAACGTTCCCTGGTGACGACGTGAAATGTTCGTTGGGTGAAAATGCTTGTCAATGAGTATATATACGACCAGTCATGAAGATCTTTCCGATTGATGTCATCGCAGAAGAAACTTGAAATGCGACAAAAAAAAGGGAAATGTATACAGGGTCCATTTTTTAAGGGGAGGATGTTTAGCCGGATAGTTTGACCTGGCTACAAACCGGAACTTCCTTGTGAAACTGAAACCTGATGACTTATGTAATTATGTAGTGGGTGTTTGACACTTAGTTCTGAAGTACTTTCTATCCTATTGTTAATGAAATACCCAGTTAGCATAATACTTCCTCCAAATCAAGTGGGTGGAAACCATTAAGTCTCTGGAGGATTATGTTAACAATAGGGTGGAAACAAATTAGTGTGGGTGGAAACTCATCATATGTTGAGTAGGAAGATAAATTGTTTTGATAGAAACTAAAAAAAAATATTTATAAATAGAGAAGGTTGTGATGGAAAATTCAGAATACGTTGAAAGCCAGTCGAGTGCCTGAAAACGAAATCTTAGTTATTTTTGCTTCGGCACATTATTAAGCTCAGTTATTTGGATATACACGTGTATACGTACACACACATACATATACACACATACACACACACAAACACACACACACATATATATATATATACGTAATCACGTATATGCGTAATCACTGCCTGATGATCGAAGTATCGTGAAACTATTAGTTACAATCATAGTCCTTGTTTTTCGTGTTTTACTTTATGTATAAATATATATATAGTCTGTGTGTTTAAACAACAATCGTGTAGAATTTTTTATGTATTTGCAACTCAGACTGACCTCGATGATAAGCACCCAAACACAAGAAAAAACAACTAAAGTTTTCTTGAGCCTCCTTGCATTGCAATCATCAGAAAAACCGGCAATATTTAAATAAATTATATTGTCAGTTGCCTGATGAATGCAATCCAATAGGTCGCAACAAAACTGTAGTTGATTTTCCTTATGCTTGTATACTTCATACACACACATATATGTGTGTGTGTGTGACTGTGTGTCTATGTGTGTGTATATGGTAAGTATCCATCATTAAGTAAAAAATTAATAAGTAGTAATTATTAACTAAGTATCCAACCAGGGCTTACAGGTAATTTTGCTTCCCGTGAATGAGCAGAGAATATATGAATTGCTAGTAGACTTTCGACAATTCGACTTTACGGCCTCAAATCATTTTTCAGTGTATAATTTTATTCGTTTTAATTTGTTCAGTTACGTCGCGTGAGTGAGGGGAAGACAAAGGATGAGTTTTATGAAGGGTATGATCAGAAGAACTGGAGTTCCTTGGACACCAGGTGAATCATTGCAAGCATCAAAAGATAGAAGGGCTTAGATTGACCGAATCACCAATGTTTTAGGGCATGACACACAGTTAGTTAGGTGGTTAATATCATTTTGGTAAGAGAAAAAGTAAGATCGAAATAAGCAATGGAAGAGAACTTTATTACCTTTCCAATGAATGGAGTCACCATTGCCGACATACTGAACGCAACGAAAGAACACAAGGTATGAGAAGAAATGATCGCCAATGCCCTCAAGGTACAAGGAACATAAATAAGAAGTATTTCACGTTGGATTTTGTATTCTGGTTTTCAATTAATCTTATGTTGTTTCAAATATCAAAACCAAACTTTTCGAGTAGTAACTTATAAATGATGAAGCTGATAAAAAATCAACCAATATTCCTATTTGTTTATTTATTTCTTCATAACATGTATGTACATATTTTTTTAACTGCATAGAATTGCTGATGACCAAAAGCAAAGCTCGAGGCCTATTTTGTATAGTTTGTAGACTTTGGCACAAACAAGAGAAAAAATTGCACCATGTATTCAATATCACGTCATCGCACACACGAACGATGAGGTCAAATGCAAATTTTTATCTTACATAAATTACTGAATATACGTCAGACGAGAATATACGCCAGGTCTGCAAATTCTGGTAGTGTTTATGAAAAGAAGCAGGCAGAGACAAACAGAGAGAAAAACAGAGAGGAAGAGAAACAAAGAGACAGCGAGACAGAAAAAAAACCCAGGCATACACACGTATGAGACAGAGATAGAGACCGGAACTGCCCTTTTGAAAGAAAGACAGAGAAAGAAACAGTATTATTTCTTATGAGCATTTTTTGGGTAAAGTTTTGAAATCAGGGTGTTGGTTATAACGTGGATAACGTTTTTTCTTCTTAAAATATTTCAACCTTTACTTTCACAGGTCATTATACAAACTACCGTTCTCTATATATTTTTAAATTTTCTCTTAGTTCTGCAGATATTTTATGCAGTGATGATTGGTATAGCTTCATAATCATCAGTTCTGTTTCCGTGTATTTTCTTGTTTGAATTTCATAGTCACAATCAGTGAATAAGTTACCTCTTTTGTGAGAACGAAAAAGGAAACAAGGAGCTCTGAGCCAAATTTTCATTACACTGTTGCCTCGCTTCTTCAAATAAAGACCTTTAAAAATAAAGTAGTTTATGAAACATTTGATTTTTTAAATTATTTTCTTGGGCTCTTTAAAAGTCTTTTTTACTTTGCTAATTCAAAATGTTTATGTCTCTGCAGAATTGGAAGATTAGGTATGGCCTGAATTAGAAACTACAGCTTTGGACATCCCACCAAACTGTTTATCGTTTATCTTTTGGATCGTCGAATCGTTCCTGCCGTCTACAGTGTTATGTGAATTGTTGCATGTCGTATAATTTCGATCCTAGTAGATAAATAAGTTATCAATTGTTGTACTTGGTATATTTTTTTCTTCTTTACCTTTGTCTTCGTCTTTTTTTTAATCTCCTGTGAGGGTTGCTGGTTCCAATTGGTTTTCTTTATTGGTTTAGGTCATGCAGCTCACTTCGTCCTCCTCCTTCAGAGTACCACTAAACACGTGTTTCTTCCTCGGATGCTTTCTTTGCATAAATGTTCTTTCGTAACTCTTCCCCAAGTTTCTCCTAACCTTATCTTTTGCAAAGCTCTTTCTTTATTCTTATATATTTCAAACCTCGCCAAAATTCTTGATTCTAACTTCAAAATGTTTTGTAAAACATAAGATTATTTGAAAACTACACAAATTTTAAAAAATAGATTACCTGACTCAGCACCAGCCCCCAAAGTCGCCAAAAATCGTCAAATTTGCTTTGAAATTGTTTAACTCTGAGCACAGGTAAAGACAAGTAGCTGTACTCCCTTGAAAAAAAACATTCTACATTTAACAAAACCAGTAGGTTAACAAGTAAATTTTAACCAAATTTTATCTCTTTCACACTTTAAACAATCTTTTTGTAGAATTTTTAAGGAATATTTTCTTAAGTGCTAGATAGTGTAGTCAATGACTTGAATCAAAAGAAGATACAACCTTAATGTGTTATTTATTTATGTGTTGTTGTTTGCAGCTTCTGTGACTAGCTCTTGAACTGCATAACATTTTCTAAGCCAAAGTTGCTAAGTAATCGCTTGCTTTTTGATAAAAGTGTCTATTATATGGCTTTATAGCTATATATAGGTAAGTGATTTGCTTTGATACAGGTGTACCTTCCAATATTGACACAAAACTAATTTTATAGATAGAATACCCACAGTCCGAATATGTCATGGTTCCACTAACTAAAACCACAAGTTGTGGCTTGTCTCAGTTTGTGACCTCTGCCACATCAATCCATCTTATTTCTGCTAATCCTAATATAAGCTAGCTGTTTCTTCTCATTTTCTGCATTTAATCTTTCAGTTTGTGTGAATAAAGAGTTCTATTCATTTCCATTTGCCAGCTGTTTTAACTTGAGCCTCTGATTAGCTTTTTGATGCAATGTTATTTCCGCGCATTGTTGGCCTAGCTCGCTCAGCTTATTTAATTTTCATGGAATCCGTTATTTGCGCTTTGCAACAGCGCTTATGTTGGTTGGCACGAAGTTTTCCTGAGTTATGATATTAGTTTTAATATGGAAATAACAACTGGTGGTCAGTAAGCAAACATGATTTCCAAAGTTATGCTTTACAAAACATTTCAAATTAGATATATTTGAGCATTCTGATGGCAGCACTGTCGTCTGTAAAGGAAAGAAGCAGTAGAAAGATACATTAATAGCAGAAGTACTCCTAAACATACAATTTTCCTATAAAAAAGTGAGAAATAAAATTCATCCTTTCTAAATTTGTTTTAGTTCTGTTGATAAACTAAACTTCTTGTTGGTCTGTATAGAAAATTCCGTTATGATGTTAGCTGTTTGGAAGAAAGAAAGGGGACGGAAAGGCAGGAGAAAGATTGGAGGGTAAAGAGTGGAGAAAACGACGAGGGAAACAAGTGAAAAGGAGAGAGGAAGAGATAGCAATAACATGGAAAAGGGGAGACAAAGTGTGGGAGGGGGACAACACTACAGCGATAGATAGACTAAGAACATAGAGAGACATAAGTACAAAGAAGAGAGGTGCTATAGTTGCCCAATTTTCTACTTTCAAGCTCATACACACAAAAACATAGTAATATGTTGGGTTTTGTGACCGTATAATATTTCCAGTAAAAGACATGTTTAACTCCTCAGTTTTCAATTGTTTTTCAAAGTAGGTGCAACACAAAAATCCACTGAGCAAATAAGTATTGCATATTGTTTCAAGAATTCTTTTTTATCTCCAGTGTTGTACTGACAAACAAATTTACTGCCTCTGTCAGATGGCATAAAGAAATAAGCTATAACTTTACTTAATATCTACAGCCCTACCAGCCAGATACCAAAGCACCAGACGGTCTACCCAGAACTACCTGTGCGACAGAGATATTTTAAGCATAGCTCAGAAATATAGTAACAGGAAAACACCTGCCAATCTATGGAGAATACAAAAAATACATGTTAAAATGGGAAATTAATTATTGATTAGGTAGGCCATTTGGTCAAGTCAAGGGTGTTAAAACAAAATGTTGCCAACTCTTCTTTTCATTTGAATAGTATATTTTACAAAATCTTCATACTTACTTTGCTTGGTCTAGTAAATCATTAGCTCTTTAGTAGCCCTCTCACTTCTGTCTTAACATTGTAATTAACAAAAATCAGTCGAGAAATGCTCCATCTTTTAATCAACCCGCTGTTTCCATGAGCTTAAAAACATTTCAATTAGGTATTTATATCTAAAAGGTACTTCGATTAAGATGTAGGATTACACAAAGCAGAAGTTTGGAGATGGCAAAACGTTTTAACAGTATTTTGACGCATTTTGTGACTCAAATAGAGTATATTATTCTATTCTTTTCTGCAAACAATATAATATTGATCAGAGTTTTTTAGTCAACTTTTCTGTAAAAATGGTTAGTAAATATGGTTGTTGTTTACTTATTATGAAATGTGGTTCTGGATTTCAAAACGTTATAGTCTCTCTTGTGTGGAAATCATATTCTCCTTGCCCCCTTGAACGTTTTTTCTTACTTTTGATAATGGAACCTACAGTTCCGTCACTTCCTTTATTTACAATATCTTGTCCTGGTCTTAAATGTCTTCATCCGTTAGAGTTCTCTCGGATTTGTTCAGCTGGAACATGTCATCCACCACAATATTGCAAAAACGTCGCAAGATCATTCGTAGAGCACCCAGTGTCTACGAGTAGTTGATCAAA
Source organism: Morbakka virulenta (assembly GCA_003991215.1). Lineage (NCBI taxonomy): Eukaryota > Metazoa > Cnidaria > Cubozoa > Carybdeida > Carukiidae > Morbakka > Morbakka virulenta. The sequence goes on along the minus strand of RDPX01000044.1, from coordinate 2,236,672 downwards.
CGAAGCACTTGCAAGTGAACCAAACCAAAATTGAGCATCCTTTGCTCATGGAATTAATTTATCGCTCACATGCTCTTGCTTTGCTTTTTATTCGTGTCCTCCAAAGCGCATGTATTATTCTCTACTGATATGTAAAGTTTATAGCAGATTATTATATGGGATTACGTTTTCAACCAACGCTGAACACAGCAAGCAACATACCAATATAAATCAAATCAAGTCAAGATTCTAGAGTTTGGTTAGTGACACAAAAGCTGATTTATAAAAGTATTGCTTTAAAAGATGGTATAGAAAGTAATTATTTGAGAAGTTAGATTTTCAAACTGTGTTTAAGTGGTCAAGGTATTAAAAATTATGCAGAGTTCTGTTTGAAAATAGGATTCTAGATGCACAATATCCTAAAATAATTACTAAATACTTGCATTACAGGAATCTAAAAGTCTTCCTCACCTGAGCTTGCTCTTTGTTGGAAAAGTGTATTGCCACCAAGATAACGGCATTTCAAAATCTATGATGTCCTTAAGATAGAATGATCACGAGATTACCAGTTATGGACAATAAATTTGTGAATAGATAAAAAGTTTATAAGAGCAGAATGATGTAATGTACGAACATAGTCCAAAAACATATGTATAAAATGTGACTGTAAATTTGAGAAAGAAGTTAGTAATGATTGGGCTAAGAGAAAGACACACTTTGCTTTCCAGTGTGCAGTGTAAGCAAAGAATCCTTTTTCAAGTCTTACCGTCCTTTCCTCGTGCGCGAAGACACAACAGTTCGGAATAATTTAACTAGATTGCTCTAAAAGTAGACCTAGCCACACTCACTAGTTGCCAACGTCCTTTTCGTAACGTAAAAATATTAATTCGGAATACGTTTTAAGGCTTGTGTGTGATGCATTATTTACAATGCTCCGCCCAATAACTAAAAATGTCAGAAAATACACTGAGATGCCATTGGAGCCCCTTTTCTATATGAATATGTCATAATAATTTATGCGATTATATTTTTACTTACACCTACTAGTACTTGAAAAGAGGATATTTGCCTCCAGTAAAGGCGAAAAATATTATACTCCAGTGGATATTTTGCCTCGCTCAAAGAAGAAAGCTCAAAATTTGTTGGGAAAGATTTAGTATGTTAGCCATACTAATTTTTAACAAAGGTTGTTGAAACTTGATCATTTTTGTTTGTGCCTGTGTCTGAAGTGGAACTGATTTTTAATAAAAGCTTGTACGTTTATTTTCTTCTCAGGTTATTAATGAGGTGGGTTGGCAATTGTTAAAACTCATCCTAACTAAGATTTTAATACAATTTGTTTGACAATGTAATCAAAAGGTTTTGTGAAATTCAATTTTTAAGATATTCAGCACGCAACATACTAATACTTTGGAAATAAATGCAGAATTTCATAACTTTTTCATTTTAACTCATAGGCTAAAAAATGAATACTTAAAGCTATATAGACTCCTTTTTATTGATACAAATCAACCACACAGGGAAAAAATAGAAAAAAAAATCAAAGCTACTATTTATCAGTGTTTATCTATATCACCTTAGCTTAAACTAACCAAAGCTGAATTAGATACCACATGATATGCGTAATGATTTATATATAATGATATATATATATATATCATAATGATGAAAATGATGATTATAAATAACAAAAAAAGAATGGAAGACTCAGGAGTGTTTGGATTTAGAGATAAATTCTTTAAAATTTCAAAGATATTTTTCCTTCATTTCAAACATATTGATTGATGTGGAGTCTAATCAGTAGTCGAAGGAATTTCAATAGTGTCGCATAAAAAATTGGGTTAGGAAGACGTTTCTTTGAGAAGGCAGCTTAGTTAAAAAGATTGCATGGTTTTTGTAAGTGATGCGGTTCTAAGCTAATTGCTTCGTTTTGCTTCTCAAAACCGTTTGTGGTTTCACCTTTCTACAATATTTTTGACATTTGACAACCGAAATGATAATATTACAGATTAAAAAATTAATTTGAAGATAATGCAATTATTCTTCGTAAATATCTAAGCAACTGTTTTGTGTGTGGCTTCAATAACGACTTTCAAATATCTGTTTTAGTTTCGTACAAGAAAACAATTCCTATAATTAATTAAATTCTGTTTTTAATGTAGATTAACCAAGTAACACCGAAACCTTCAAAGAGTGTAAAAAAAGTTGTAAATGACACGCGAAGTAGATAACAGCTGTGTGTAACCTGATCAAGTATACTAAATGTTACCCTCGAAAATGGCCTATATATATATGTATGTATATATATGTATATATATATGTATATATATACATATATATACATATACATATATATACATATACATATATATACATATACATATATATATATATATCTGTTTTATGTTTTATATAAAAGAAAAGAAATACTCGGCAACACTTTTCCATTGCCTTTAAATGGCTAGACGTGTTGATTTCAAAATGGCTCAGTTTTGTTCTAAATAGGAAAATGTATAATATGCTCTTTGAGTTTTTTAGGGAATTTAAATGGAAATAGGTTTGCTAAGTGCCTTCAAAAAGCATAATAAAACCAGTTTTCAAAATAGTAACTACGAGATTATAAATAAGATAAACAGGAATGGACGTTTAAAATAATATAAATACAGACGACTTAAAATTTGTGTGCAGAAATTTCAGTTATTCTGTTAAATAATGCACTGTTCTTATTTATTTTGAAATCGCTTGGTTTTTATTTAAGGGAAACAACTTTTAGGAGAAGCGATCAGGCTAAATATCTAATTGTGTAACTTGATGAAAGGGAACACGAAAGGGTTTCTACTATTTTTTCCTGTTTCCCTCTTAAGATTAAACATATATATATACGGGGTTAAATTTATCATGACAAAAAGTACTATGTACAATGTTTTTCAAGTGAGATTTGTTGCATTCTTGACCTTGAGACTTTGCTACTGGCAATAATCCTTCTGTTTCTCCTTTGATGTCTGATCTGAGGCAATTGTTTGTACTTTGAAGGTCAATATGTGTTACCCAAAAGAGTGAAGGGTACTTTCTATGCGGTGGTTTACTACGCCATCTATTTTTGCTCTGGTTTATAAGTTCTTTTTTTATTTCTTGTTTCAATGCTTTTGCGTCTCCTTGTGTTGGTTTGTCTGGTTTTGGTTTGAAGTTCAAAACTGCGTTTCTTTTTCAATAGCTTGTGGCTATTTCTCTAATTGTGTACTTTAGCTTCGTCTTCTCATGGATGATAATCATATTACTCGACAAAGTGCAATTGTTTTCAAGGCAGTGGATAAGCCCAACTATTGGCACTTTGAATGGAGTCTCTATTTCCATCAATCCTCTCCCTCCTTCTTTCCGTACTATATAAATTCGGTCCACGTCAGATTTTTATAGTAACATTCGATGCATATCTGCCATCTTGGTGTAGTTCAATAATACATGTCTCTTTATCGAGCTCAATACTGCCCATGCTAATCAGTTTACCCTTTTTGAACGATGCTTTTGCACATTTATCAAAACCAAAACTCAGTTTGATGTCATCACTAAACTGCTTTACAATCCGTAGTTCTCCTTGCTGTTGATAATCACTGGACGCGTAGAGTTTTAGATCGTCCATATAAAACAACTTACTGTTTGGCTAACAATCCCTATTCATCTTGTATGCATATCCATTGGCTTTAATCTCTGATGTTAACGATACTAATGCTAAACAGAACAATAAGGGTGAGAGAGAATCGCCTTGGAGTATTCCTTGCTTGATAATGATCTTTTCTGTTGTAAGAAGACCTTTTACATGATTCAGACACACCGTAGTATTCTATGACTTCACTGATTTTTCCAGGAATTTTATCAGTCTGTTGTTGAATTCATAGATAGATAACGTTTTCAAAATTCAACTGTTTGGAACACTGTCGTAAGCTTTTCTATGATCTATCCAAGATAGGCTTAGATTCTTCTTCCTCCTTTTACAATCCTTCAATTATTGCTTTGTTCATAAGACGTAAACCTTTGCATCCATATGAATTTCTTGCACAGCCTTTTTGTTCTTCTGGTAAATGTATCATTGGGTAGGCCATGTTCATATCTGGGCTCTGAAATGATTAAAGTCAATACTTTCTTTAGTGTTGGAAAAATGCTATTGGTCTGTAGATTTTTGGCTTATCAGTTTCATCATTTTTATGTAGAAGAAAGGTATGAGCTGTAGTAAACCATTCTGGCAAATCTTCGGGGTATTCAATCGCTTTATTAAATGCTGTTATTAGTCCTTCATTAATTTTTGTCAGCTGTTTAAGTCACAAATTTGGTATTGTATCTATACCTGGTGACTTCCAGTTACTTGATTTTCTGATCGAAGCATGGGTCTCTTCCTTTGGTATTGCATTCTATGTCTGCCTCTCTACCTGTGTCTATTTTCCTTCCTCAAGGGTTATCTAATTTGCGTCATCATGGTGTTTTTCTTCTCCTACGATGCATCTCCAGAACTGTTCTTTCTGTTCTTTGTTCGATGGGTTCTCTAATTGTATGTCTTCTTTACCAAGAAACCTATAGAACTTCTTATAATCCTTGTTAAACAGTCTATTGTGGTTGTGTTTTCTTGCCACTCTTATCATAACTCCGTAATCGCTGAGCCTTTGCTTGAATCTTCATTTTAAGACTTTACCTTTTTGTTTCGATATCTTCCTTCATTCTGACATTTTCTTAATACCACTTCCTTTCTTCGACTTTTTTTGATGGACGTCTTCTTTAAATACCTCTCTCCTCTTATCTTTTAAATCTGTTTCTCTATTCTAATTCGCCATTTAGGTTTTGTGTACGATGTTTTCCATTTGGTTGGCATTGATGTTTTGCCATTTTTATCATAGATCACAAAGGCTGTTAACATTTGGTTAATTTCATTGAGTCATTTTCCTTATGTATTCTTTTCTTACACTGAATCACTTCGTCCATTTTCTTTCAGTTTCAACAAATTTTTAGCCCAAAGTCTTTTTTACACCTCCTTCTGTTTTAATTGTCCCAGCTACCCTTACACTTTCTATCTTGATTCCGTGATGCACATTCAGAGATTGCTTTTTTCTGATGTGATACAAAACTTTACACTTGTCAGCCTCCTGCTATCCTCTTCTCTACGCAGATATAATCTGTTTCCTTGAATGCAATGCCCCGTACACTGTCAAAGTTTTCCTTGTTTTCTTATCCATAGCCTTCAGTTCATTTTCTCTTCCCCTAAGAATACCAGCTCCACATCTCAATAATGTTATTGCCCAAGTATTAATTGCGGTTATCTTATTTCTTCTTTTTGTTTTTGCTTTCAAAATTAAAAGCACTCTCCTTTTATACCCTTTTATAAAGGTTCCTCTCTTTAAATCAACTTAACCTAAGACGTTGCCGTTTGAAGTTAATGATACCTTCCATTGTTTCATACTAGTTTGCAGTAATTTCTTTTTGCTTTTTGCATTACCCAACATTTTAGACATTCAATAATACATCTATGTGACACGAAATCATAGGACTTTTTATAACCATGCCATAGCAAGGTTGGAATGTCTCTTTTTACAGTCCTTAAGCATCGCCTTATCAATTAATACCTGGTCTTTTGTCCCTCCACTTTCTCACTTGCAATCTTTTTGTTCCTCTGATTTTTAAATTTCATATATGAATAGATGTTATCTGCAAAGATACCTGTCATTAATTTCCAAGTTGGCAGGCAGATTATAGAGTGATAATCATCGAGAGCATGGCCTTTTGACATATCTTTATGTCGAAGGACTGTACTACCAGATGTCAGTTAATCGGGTATTTCCCTTAATCCTGATAGCATATAATTCAGCTGATCTGGTATCCATTCATGTAAGTTACTAAATTTCTTTATCCAAAATCCCTGTACTTCATCAATACCTGGTGCTTCCCAGCTGGGCAATTTCTTACATTTTCTTTACTAATAACTAGTATTTCATTCTGGCTCCACGTATTTTCTTTTTCTGTTCATTAGGCCATAAGGCTTCTTTGTCATATTATTTCTTCACCAATTGTATATCACTTCAGAATCATTCAGAATCGAATACTCCCTCAGCACCAAATATCTTGTTACTTTATTTCTAACATTTAATTCATTATAGAGTTTCTTTTGGTCATTTGGTTTTGTCTGAAGTGTTCATTTCTTTTTCTGTAATCTTTTGTGGAGTTTTTCTTAATTATTCCTTGCTTCAGTTCTCCCACTGGGGTACTTAAACCTAAAAGCTAAAAACTTCCAAATTCCTTTGATCCTTCATTGTATCTTTAAGTTTGTTGACAATTTTCGTAATCTCCTCTTGCTCCACATTTTTAAATCAACCTCAATATTATCATCTTCCCTGGCATCCAATCCTTCCATTCTTTCATTTTCTCTTTGTTGATTCTGTTGTATATTTCCTATACCTGGTTCAAGATTCTCTACCAATTCATTCATAGAGTCTGATTCTATTTTCCTAAACACTTATCCCCACTCTAGTTCCGACGACCATCCATTTTTCCTTTTGCATCTAATATGATCACACAGCCATTTTTCTGTGACTTCAAAATTGCCTCTTGTTTTCCATTTTCTATGCATCCTTTGTGTCTAAACCCTTTAACAGGCTTTCCTTCCTTAGTAATTGGGTTACCCTTATAAAAACATTCCATAACAGTTTTATTGATTTCTTTAGACCACTTTGTTCTCGCAGTAGCGGGGTAACGATTGGTTGTATGCTGCCTTGCCATGAGACATCTCCCCATCATTCATTCCGTTATTTATGTACTCTTGATTACTCATGTCACTCATAATAAGGGTTGTGGTTGTGAGGTGACACAACTGCCGGTGTTTTTATCGTGACATCATCTCTGGAACGATTTACCAACCAAGGCTGAAGAGGAACTTTACCAAATGAGGCATACAAGGCCCTGCCCGATGCTAAATCGATATTTCAAGCTCTCGAGGTAGGCTCACAGATATTTCACAATGCCCATGAGTGGCCTGGAAGTAGTTGTGGCAAACGGTAAACTCATTTGTCAACAACGAAACTCCACAACTGGATCTATTTTTTTGTCAATGTCTAGGCCAGGTTATTGTTGTTATTATTACTATTAGTATTATTATCATGAAAGTTTTTTTTAGATTGCTTTTTTAAGATCAAACACCAGGGGCACTACCACTGACCTAAGGTGAGTGAAATTGGAAATTTATGTTTGTATGGAAAAGTTAGTATGAAAAAAGTATAAATAAAACAAAAATTTATACAAATATAAAAAACCTGTTAAAACTAGTATAAAAGTAGAGGGGAAAATATTAAATTTTGGTATAAAAATGGTTCTAAAAGAGGTCTAAAAACTTTTTTTTCCACATACATTTATTATATTTTACGATAGACGAACATCAAGATTTACAAAATATCTTCACAACAAATGAAGCACTTAATGAACGTCAACTAAACAATAAACATATTGAAAAATAAAATTTGTTTCAGAAATTAACTTCAGAACTGTTTAATTTTTATATCGAAGGAATTAGTTAATGCCCTTCTTAAGACTTGTAGTTTGCTATTAAGTACAGCACATGTCTTAAGAAGGACATTTATTTGATGACAGGGCAAGAACAGGAAATGTCTGTTCTTCCGATATCATAAAAAAACCTTCAGTCTCTTTCTTTATGCCACGTTTCCTCCATGATTTCCAAGCTTTTTTCGTCTGTGATGTCTTCTGTATCTATAAACATTTTTCATGTAAGCTATTATTTCTATAACTTTTTGTCTTTCTGACTGAAATGTTGCCTTTAAATTTAAATTCCCCTAATAATTGTTCATTGTTCACTGCAACCAATAGAATTTCATTACTTTCTGCTACATGTCCCTGCAATTTATCTCCATATTCAAGCAATCTTCCACACTAATCAATCCACTCCCGCCTTGGCTTCTGTTAAAATCTAGTCGGTCGACATCTCCTTGGCAATGGAAGGCTGGGTGGATCGTTAACAATTTACGCGATTTTCTATCCAGTTTTTCAAGTTCTCCCTTGATCCACTTTTTAATACCAGCCTTATACCTCACAACGGAGATTGCCCCAGAGTATATGCTGAGATACTGTTTATTCCCTAAAGCTTTGACTTAAATATTTTCTCACCAACCTTATGTACTCTTTCTCAACCTTTTCTTTCATATCTTCATCTTTGATTACATCGAACTCTAATATCCCCAAGTATTTGCAACCTTTCTCTAAATCGATTGGTTTTATTTCTTTTTAATCTGAAAGCTTGATACCATCACACGTTGCATAGTTGCCTTCCTTTATTATCAGAATGCCACATTTTTCTATTCCGAATTCCACAGTGATGTCAGAACAAAATACCCTGACAGAATTTATCAGTGTTTCAAGTTGTCTGTCTTGACGAAAAGTTTTAAATCATCAATGACTAATAAATTATTTATCATTCATTGTTATTATTTTTATTTAAACTTTTAAGAGGATGTACAGTTAAGTACTGTACAAAATAATATAATAACAATACTGTTTATGTACTCTATAACCAAATATGTGATCAAATATTAAAGAAAAAAAGCAATGTAGAATTTTTATGTCAGTTTTAAAAAGGTCCTAATTATATATACAAACATGTTAAGTTGCTTATTCTCTTTATTTACAAGGATGCCCCTAATCATTAAGCATATAGCCTTCCTTTGGTATAAATATTTTATAAGTATTGTTCGCTCAAGGGAAAAAAACAGAAAAGAAAGGATATTCATATATTGATGCAGTTTTTCTTTAGCTGGGAGGTAAAGGGACACCCTCAATAAGTAAAGAGAGGTACACCTAAGTACTGTGTAGAATAGTGGATCCTTCTTTCTGTCCTTACCCAAGTCTGTACTGTTCTCTAGTGAAATTCATTTGCACAGCTGTTAACAGGTCCCAATGTTTCAAGACAACCATAAGCCAAAGGTAATTAATTTTTACTTTTCCCATGAAATTTGTGGTTCCTCTCTCTTTAGTAAGGCTTTTAAAAAGTAGGGAGCATGAGCCAGGTTGACCAATACTTACAACTTTATCTATATTAGTTCAAAGAAAGATAAAACAAGTGTTGTACAGCTCCAACTGATTGTAATCTAAATTTTATTTGGGTACTGTGGGCTTGTTGTCGAAACTAATTGATAATTTTTTGACATGACAATCTAACATTGAATTATTTAAACTAGGATTTGACCGTTCCTAAACATTTTAACTTCAACTATCTTCTTTCTGCAGGATGAGGAAAACAATTCTGTTGTTTTCAATTGAATGTGATACATCTATCAATATCAATATGGTGCTTAATGTTATATTATTGTTGCAGTTGTTGCTTCTATGATGTTTCGAAATATAGGTGTTTTGCTGTGGAGGTTGTTTACGAAATGCAGCAGCAACATCAAACGCAAATAAAAGTGTGAAATCTTGGACTATAACTTTTGTTTACAGTTGAAACCAAAAAAAGAATATGTATTGTTTTCCTTAGATGAAGACAAGAACAAGGAATTTCAATTGGGTTTGCAGGAAGGCACTGAACAGAAGGACATGGGAAAGAAATCTTAAGATTTTGTAGACATGCTATTTTACACTTGTAAATGCAGTGAGAAACTTGACTAAGAATGAGGTTGCAAAATAGATGGACTCGTTCTGGGGAACTGGAACTTTCCACGACATTGCAAAATTATGCCTATTATTCATAATTTTTTCTTTTATAGAATTTTCTAGAATCTTGTCAAAACTAGTATAAAACGGGAAAAATGTTGTTCCCGAGAAAATCGTTGAATTAAGTGGAGTTGAAACAAGCAGAGTGTAATCATTTTGTGGAAATTATCGATAGAAAATAGTTATAGAAGATAATATATCGTAACAATATCATGTTACATCATTCGTCTTATTCTTTATGGTCATCATCGGAACCAGGTTCAATATTTAGCTAACAAATATTAGTTTCATGGAATAGTAGACCCTCGAACCTTATGAAAGATCTATACGTGTTTTCCTACTTTTTCAATACATATTTACTTAGTTTAACTGCCTGTCTCCATAGAAACGTGTTTCTTTGAGTGCATGCAGAGACCAGTGGTCTTTTCAGACTTATGGAGTGCCAGAATATAATCTAATGTGATCCATGTGGTGAGAGGAAAGATGTAGTTGAAGATTTACAAGAATCCTTGGTTAACTTGCAGGATGACGTTCTACAGCTATAGACCTTTTATCCATCACAAAATACTAAGTAGCTTTTTAAACAATACTGTTGTCACATTGGTTAGAAATGAATTTTTTATGACACAAGAGGTAATCTGATTTCCGAATTTCTGGATGTTGTTTGATCACGTCTTAGTAGAGGTACAGTATTTTATGTTAACAGCAACCATGCACTTTAACGCTCTTATGAACATTTCTAGAAAGAAAGAGAATTTCTAATCGTGAGGAATAAGCTTTTTGTAGTAGTAATAGCTATAGACATAATCCGATATTGGCATTTCTTGAACATTTTCTGATCACTTTTTAGTAAAAAGACTCAAATAAACGATTAGTGGTACAAATCGTGAAAATCATAATTAAATTAACATCACTTACATTTTGGTTCAAAGCCTTTTTGCTGGCATTCCACTGAATCAAGTGGGCTTTTATTTATACAGAAAATAAAGAGATTCGAGAAAGCCCTCTCCTTTTTTGACATGGATAAAGAAAAGAAAAAGATTGATACCAGACCATCACATTTTGTGACTGATTATCTGACATAATTGGAGACAATGCATAAGTTCTTTTTACCTACGGAGAGAGAGTGATATAAATTGAATATGAATCGCCTCCAACTGTGTTCAATGGTGACTACAAATCTGCTTCTTGCGTTACAAATGAAACCGATTTGTTTCGCGAAGCCTGGTAAATTAAGTGTATTCATTGATTTCGACGCATGAAGACGTTGAGGATTTTTAAAATCTTGTCGAATGAGTCTATTGCAGTTATCACCTGCATCAAATTCCTTGCAATATGCATTAGATCAGAGCCAGTGTTGTCAATTTAAAAAAATAAGAAAATGCTGAAATATGCCGATTGCAATAAAGTGATATGTGCAGCCATATTACAACGAGTCTACTTTAACAGTTTATCTAAACTGCAATTAAAGGGATACTGGTATCTTTCTTTTGAAGATGATTCTGATTACTTCAACAAGTTCAACAAGTATGTTAGAAAATATTTCCTCCATGTCTTTTCAAGAAAAAAGTTATATATATATTATATATATAATATATATATATAATATATATATAATATATACAGACATACAGAAAAACAATTTGCATGAAATAAAGTAGAAAAAAGTAAGGATGCATCGTAATCTACTTGGCGTATAAAGAATTCTAATTTAATTAACCATTTTAACCATTAAAAAGAAACTACACACAAAAATGCAGACGAACACCAATATAAACACACTGATATATACAGAAACAACATGCACACAGACGGAAACACCCGCACGCACAGAGACACATCTTTGCTTTTTCAGACTCTACCCTTCTTCACTTCTATATCTTACAGGGACTTTCTTGTAACTGTGAGGAAGTTCTTGGGCGGATCCCCTTCCTGATGCCAACTGGTTTCTTTTTTTTATCGAGGTCAAAAAAGGTTTGCAGGTTTGGGAAATCGAACCCGAAACCGCATGGTTACAGCAGAACTGTACTAATCACTAAGCCACTGCTCCCCATACAGACATATGCAGATATACAAACACAAATTTACTTTGTACTTAAATTGTTATCACAACTAAAAATTTAAATTCTTGGAACTAATTTCCTGATCGACACCAAAAATGAGAGGCCCCAAAAGACCAGATGCTTAATGTAGACTCTTCAATCCTTCCTTTTAATTCGACATTTCTTTCGAGCGGTTCAAAACAATATTCTTGCTTTCATCGCCAGTCAGTCTGTACTAATTCTGAAAACTTATGTATACATATATACATGGGAAGGTACTGATATTGAAAAATAAGCTTAAATCGCGGGATTTGAAGAAGGAGGTCCTCAATCTTTGATAACAAGCCAAAATGACATCTTTTATAGGCCCGGTAAGTGGCTCCAGCAATCATATCGAAAAATATAAAAGCGCATGTTCAGGGCAGGCTTTCAAAGTACCTTGACACCAAATTTGAGCTTTCTGCGCAGTTTGGTGTGCAATTCCATTTGGCCATGCACTCAAGCACTCACATNATATAATATAATATAATATAATATAATATAATATAATATAATATAATATAATATAATATAATATAATATAATATAATATAATATAATATAATATAATATAATATAATATAATATAATATAATATAATATAATATAATATAATATAATATAATATAATATAATATAATATAATATAATATAATATAATATAATATAATATAATATAATATAATATAATATAATATAATATAATATAATATAATATAATATAATATAATATAATATAATATAATATAATATAATATAATATAATATAATATAATATAATATAATATAATATAATATAATATAATATAATATAATATAATATAATATAATATAATATAATATAATATAATATAATATAATATAATATAATATAATATAATATAATATAATATAATATAATATAATATAATATAATATAATATAATATAATATAATATAATATAATATAATATAATATAATATAATATAATATAATATAATATAATATAATATAATATAATATAATATAATATAATATAATATAATATAATATAATATAATATAATATAATATAATATAATATAATATAATATAATATAATATAATATAATATAATATAATATAATATAATATAATATAATATAATATAATATAATATAATATAATATAATATAATATAATATAATATAATATAATATAATATAATATAATATAATATAATATAATATAATATAATATAATATAATATAATATAATATAATATAATATAATATAATATAATATAATATAATATAATATAATATAATATAATATAATATAATATAATATAATATAATATAATATAATATAATATAATATAATATAATATAATATAATATAATATAATATAATATAATATAATATAATATAATATAATATAATATAATATAATATAATATAATATAATATAATATAATATAATATAATATAATATAATATAATATAATATAATATAATATAATATAATATAATATAATATAATATAATATAATATAATATAATATAATATAATATAATATAATATAATATAATATAATATAATATAATATAATATAATATAATATAATATAATATAATATAATATAATATAATATAATATAATATAATATAATATAATATAATATAATATAATATAATATAATATAATATAATATAATATAATATAATATAATATAATATAATATAATATAATATAATATAATATAATATAATATAATATAATATAATATAATATAATATAATATAATATAATATAATATAATATAATATAATATAATATAATATAATATAATATAATATAATATAATATAATATAATATAATATAATATAATATAATATAATATAATATAATATAATATAATATAATATAATATAATATAATATAATATAATATAATATAATATAATATAATATAATATAATATAATATAATATAATATAATATAATATAATATAATATAATATAATATAATATAATATAATATAATATAATATAATATAATATAATATAATATAATATAATATAATATAATATAATATAATATAATATAATATAATATAATATAATATAATATAATATAATATAATATAATATAATATAATATAATATAATATAATATAATATAATATAATATAATATAATATAATATAATATAATATAATATAATATAATATAATATAATATAATATAATATAATATAATATAATATAATATAATATATAAGTTTATCATTTTCTGCTCTTTATTGGTTCAGAATGGCTACCAGTTTGATATAATATAATATAATATAATATAATATAATATAATATAATATAATATAATATAATATAATATAATATAATATAATATAATATAATATAATATAATATAATATAATATAATATAATATAATATAATATAATATAATATAATATAATATAATATAATATAATATAATATAATATAATATAATATAATATAGATTATAGAGGCCTGAAAACAATGTAGAGCAGATGACCATGATGGAAAATAACTAACAAACAAATAAATAAAACAATAACAAGTACAAATAAAGGTCTCTTTGGTAGTTATTCCTTAATGCATGGGTTTATCAAAATACCTTACATTTTTCCACAACACATGTCCAATCATCAAATAAAGTATACTGTTTTTGACATTTGAACATAGCAACGTGTTTCTTTTTTTTTTGTCATAAACAATTTGCATTTATACATGTATAAATAGGAATTATTATTTTTCCACGTATATATAAAATAAAATGTTGATGTATTCAACAAAACCATTCCAGAACTTTTTTATTTGCTCATTAATTTCTGTTCAAGTAGTTCTAGCAAAGAACAGTGTGACTGAAGGTTCATCAATTCTACTTCACAGGCTGTTAATTACATGTTATGTGTCATTTCATTTTGTTCGTAGGCTAATTTCAAAACAGGTTTTAGAACACAAGTTGACCTTGAAAGTACCTTTGACATTTATCAAAACCTTCTAAAGCTTATATTTACAAAAAGGTGAGCTTTTAAATAAAGACGTACTTCGTATTTCTCATCAAACACGATTTCGGAGAAGGAGAAGTACAATGTTGTCATAACAAGTGTTTAGAAAATAGGAAAAAAACAACAGGTTGTGTTATTTGTCAACAAATCTATTCAGTGACCTTAAATTTTGAGATGCATTGATTTTTGGTACTGCAGATATTCAATATTAACTTGGAAGTTTTAGTAAATATTGTAACTTTGAAAACACGAGGTCAAAAAATATTTGTGAAAACATGGAGAAACGTTTTGTGACTTCGGAATCAAAAGGAAAATTCAATATAGCTTCAATCAGAGGTCAATAGTAAATATTCCATTCAGAACTGGTGCAGAAATTATCTGCAGAGGCGGATAATGTAGTCTGTCTGCATCAACCGCATTAAAAAATTTACGTTCTATTTTTCAACTTTAAAAGGGAAATTTTATCGGACCACTTAATTTTTCAAGGCAATTTTATATACTTATGAATGATTTGTATGCTATCTTTTAAACTGTAAATATTTTTCTTAAATAAAGCGATAAATAACTAACAACTTCAATTAATTAATAAAGTAAAATTTCACCCATAGCCATAATCGTTCAAATCGTAACCGTCACAAGGAATGTAAGGTTAAGGTATAATCTCATTACACTTAAAAAGGTAACAATATGACGGAGGTGGGAAAAGTGCTTTCCCGTTTCCTTTACCCTCCAGTTTGACCCAAGTACCACTTTCTACTGGCAGAAGAGAGGGATGGCCTTTGGTGGATCAAATGCTAAAAATTCCGTATACCCAAACAGGTGTTTGACTTGGAGCCTTCTGCACTAACATTGAGCGTGTTAACCACTGTCCGCTTTGCTTTCAAGATGTCGTATGCCAAAACAATGAAATGACCGTCGTAAAAAGGGGCTGGTAAACATATAAGGTATACTATCAACGCCAAAGGTGAGGTTCAAATATTAGACACATTCAGAATGTGAAAGGAAGGAGTTTGCAAGATTCTTAGTAAATTTACCAAATTTTCCAACACAATTAAAGAGATTTATTAGTAGCACATTTTCTTTATTCATGACTCATCTTTAAACTTGTACGTGTTTAATATTTGGTGCACATTAGTTTTTTGACACCAATGTTACTAAGGTTATTAAAACTCACTTATCTTTTGTTTCAGCAAATGGAAACTATCAGTAGGGAAACCAGCATGTTGAAAGTCGGAGCAGTCTGCTTTAAAAGAAGTAGTTTGCAGAATTCTTAAGATGTAACCTAGAGATCTTATATAAAAGTACTTTAACGGCTGTAAATTCTTTTGTAGTTGCTGAATTCAAAAAAAATCCGTATGACATCATCATCACTTGAATTTGGACATTAGTTGTCGTTTATGCTAAGACCTTATTACAACTCTGTAACAAAAACAAACAACATTAACAACAGATACTAATGATGGTAATTTAAGCTATACTAAAGAAAAGATTGGCGATCAGCACCTAGAATTTCACGAGGATGAGGTTCTGCAGGATTTAGAGATCNTGAAAGTCGGAGCAGTCTGCTTTAAAAGAAGTAGTTTGCAGAATTCTTAAGATGTAACCTAGAGATCTTATATAAAAGTACTTTAACGGCTGTAAATTCTTTTGTAGTTGCTGAATTCAAAAAAAATCCGTATGACATCATCATCACTTGAATTTGGACATTAGTTGTCGTTTATGCTAAGACCTTATTACAACTCTGTAACAAAAACAAACAACATTAACAACAGATACTAATGATGGTAATTTAAGCTATACTAAAGAAAAGATTGGCGATCAGCACCTAGAATTTCACGAGGATGAGGTTCTGCAGGATTTAGAGATCTGTAGGGAACGGGGGTGAATAGAAGGGGTTGAAAGTGAATTCATCTGAAGTGGCGCTGCAAGCTGCAATGTTACGACATACTTGAGATGCCAGGCGTTGTGAGACCGATCCAAAGTAGGGATGTTGGGATAAATGCCTTAAGTCATCTGATATCTCCAATGATAGGTATCTGGTTTAAACCAGTTTGGTACACATAAACATTTCACTTGTCTTTCTCGATTGCATTTGCAAAGAAAAACACCTTGGTTGAACCAAAAACTACTGTTTTTGGCTCTGTTCCAATGAGCATATTGGTGCATGGGAGCTGGCTGCGACTTGTCATCAAATGTTGGAGCATTTGTAGCCATCTTTTTGACGACACCTTTGAGAACAAACATTTCCACTTGAGCAAAAAACCTCGACGAAACGTTTTTGCTTGTTTACATGAATTAGTCAAACTCAATTGAAAAAGGCTTACTTTCAGAGTTTTGTGACATTCTTGACGGTATCTTTTTCCAAGAACACTGGAAAATTTCAAAAAACGAAGAAAGAATTTTTTCGTCGTTCCACTAGCAAATTTCCGCTCTTTCTGTGTGATCAGAATTTTTTCGGCGACGGCCGCCAATTTTTCCCAAAAAGAACCAAATCTGGCAGAACGAAACACCACCGTCTCCAAACAACTCTATTCTGCTTGTTGTGGGCCGGTACGTCGGTAGGCTGGAATTACTGTAAAATTTGCTATTTTGGTACAGATTACCAAGCAAACTCAAAAAAATCACTAAATAAATATTTTTTCTACTGAAGTACAAATTTGCTCAAAAGGGTCATATGTCATAATAAAATATTTATTTCAGCTCTGTCAGGTGGCTGGAAATACGTTTTGCGCACTTTGTGGAGGATCGAATTTACCAGATGTACATGGGTGTGCTGAATAGTACATAAGAAAATTTTAACTGTTTAATGACAAATTATTATTAACATATGTTTATACAGGATAAATCTAAAACCATATCATATTTACATATTTGTGAAACTTTTGCACGGAGCATGTTTTTCCAGTGAAAGCAGCCACAACAGAATTTGGCCTAAATAGGTAATATAAATATATTATATCTATATATTATATATTATAATATATTATATTTATGGGATGGAGACAGTGCCGCTCACCAAAAACCAGGAAAGGAAAGTGGAGGTAGCAGAAATGTGAATGCTGCGCTGGACAACAGGCGTGACAAGAAGGGATAGGATCAGAAATGATGACATCAGAAGTGGAATTGGCGTGGGGCATATGTCCAGGAAACTACAAGAAAATTGACTACGGGCATGTAGAAAGGAGAGATGGAGAGTATATGGGGAAACGATGCATGAACATGGGCTTGCCAGAAAGAAGGAGGAGGGGACGACCAAGGCAGATGGATGGATAATATCAAGGAGGACATGGCAGAGAAAGGACTGAGAAAAGAAGACGCACAGGACCGGACGAAGTGGACTAAAATTTGCTCCGACGACCCCTAACGGGAGAAGTCGACTGAAAAAGAAAGAGAAAGGTAATATAAATATAGTTACAATAGAAATTTAACAGTGTATGGCACTAATAAATAGTAAAATGTCATGGGTATGTGACATTTGTGGCTGGAATCTTTCATTCAGTCAAAAATTGTCTTAACATAATTTTTTGAAAGACTAACTATCATTTAGTTTGTTTTGAATTTGTGATACGTTTACCTTTTAAGGTGTTTTTTCTCAAAGTAAGTTGGATAAAATTATAATATCAATTTTTATTGGATTTAAATGTCATTTTACCGGCAGCACAATGATCAAAATACTTTTAAAATTAGCTTCCTTTCTTGCAACTTTCTAAAACACTTTAATTGCATTTTTTAAAAAATGAAAACAAATAAAAACCTAGTGATTTTCTGTGTACAAACTATAATTAGAACCCTAAAAAATATTTTCAAAAATACTGAGATTGAAAGAAAACTATTTATATTGTTTTGTGAATCGAAAATTGTGAAGTTGGGTTTGAACAAGCATGGTGGACTGTTGATATTTCACAAAAACAACAATAACATTGATAGCAAACTTGCAATGCTCGGTTTATTACATAATTTTACTGGAGTTCTTCTCCCCTGATTCTTTGCGTTTCGATTTCAGAAGGAGCAAGAAGAAGAAACTAAAAGTGATGCAACTTTTCTGTTATAAAATGATCATGACTTGATCAAAATAAATGGTGGGCAAGGGAATTGTGAAAAATAATACAATACAGATGGAGAAGACTTGGGATTGTAGGAAATAATAAGACATGTGTCCATCGAACCGGATTCGAACCAGTGCCTGTGGCTGCCATGACCATACGCTCTTCCACCCAAGTTATCGGGCGTTCGTGTTGCACCACGTCACTTTGAAAACTCGCCTTTCAATTTTGTTGGGATCAGTTGATCTTTCCTTGGAAGGTAAGCGGTCGTGAAAAATGTCACGAATGTACAGTATGACGTAATAGACATTTCAGTGAATCGAAAATTCGCGAAAATTCTATAGAACTTTTGGTGACATGATAAGCAAAATGAACAATTACGAGATTACGGGATTACGAGATTTTCATCTAGGAAAATGCTTAATCTTTTGCAGCGTTCCTTTAAGCTATTGTTTCTATTATGCTGACTAAGGCTTAGGAAATAACATATAAATATGCTTTGTATACAGAGTTTTCAGGAGTTTTTATTTGGAGATTCATGAGATATGTAAAAGATATTTTAAAAGAAGAATTATACAACAAATTTATTGAAGAGAATTTGAGGAAGATGCAAACTAATTTTCGTCCACCGCAATATAAGCCATAGTCATAGGCACCAGTTCGAATCCGCTTCAGTGCACACCTTGTTTTTCACTTTTCTAAGATTCCGAATCCTCTCCATCTGTAATATATTATTTTTGCAATTTATTTGCCCACCATGTAAGTTGGGATCGGTTGCTCTGACTTGTGATGCAAAGTCGTTCAATCGGAGGCCCAGTCTTATATGAGTGATTGGGGTGAGAAATCCAACTGGTGAGACCTGAGGAAAGAACGACTCATTGTAGTAAAGAAATGATTATGAAAATGAGCTGGTGAAAGGCGAGCGCCGACGGAAAAGCACCGTTGAACAGAAGGACATGCGAGGGAAATCTGGAAATATTTTGAACATGTTATTTTAGACGTTTAAACTCAGTGAGAAACTTGACTAAGAATGAGGTTGCAAAACAGGTGGACTGGTTCTGGGGAACTGGAACTTTCCATGACATTGCACAATTATGCCTATTGTTCATAATCTTTTCTTTTATAGAATTTTCTAGAATCTTGCCAGAACTAGTACAAAACGGGCAAAATATAGAAGATAATATATCGTAACAATATCGTGTTACATCATTCGTCTTATTCTTTATGATCATCATCGGAACCAACCGACATTCGGTCACATTGTTCCATTTTTTGTTTCGGTGGAAAATCTGATTACTGGTTGAAGGGAGAGATGCTGAAATTTTGACAGAGTTGACAGAGAGAGATGCTGAAATTGTGTATTGCTTTCTTGTCCCAATAAAATGGGACAAGAAAGCCATACACACCAACATGATGATAAACGAAACAGGTGCTAATGAGGAAGCAGACGAAATTGGACCCAACAAGTCCAATTTTGATGAGTTTGATAATACTGTACATGATATCAATGAAATAAGTGCATTTGACAATCATTTGGAATATTCACTTATGCTACTTTTAGCTTATTAATCTGTTAAATGTCATTTTTTAAAGTTAACGTAAGGGAGGAGCAAGAAAGAAAATGGGGTGGTAAAATATTTTCCGAATTCATGTTAGGTCATGAGAGGGGGAAATTGCGGTTGAAATTTTTAAAAATGTGCAAAATTACCTCCATTACTAGTAAATACAAAAATGTACAAAATTTGTAAGATTTGTAAGTTGTTTTTGTTACAGTGAAACGAAATTGCTCAAATGAAAATCATACTGCTTGGGGAGTATGATATATATACATATNGCATTTGACAATCATTTGGAATATTCACTTATGCTACTTTTAGCTTATTAATCTGTTAAATGTCATTTTTTAAGTTAACGTAAGGGAGGAGCAAGAAAGAAAATGGGGTGGTAAAATATTTTCCGAATTCATGTTAGGTCATGAGAGGGGGAAATTGCGGTTGAAATTTTTAAAAATGTGCAAAATTACCTCCATTACTAGTAAATACAAAAATCTACAAAATTTGTAAGATTTGTAAGTTGTTTTTGTTACAGTGAAACGAAATTGCTCAAATGAAAATCATACTGCTTGGGGAGTATGATATATATATATATATATCTTGTATATATATATATCCTACATATATCACATTTATTTATTAAACTAAATATATTGGATGGACGCTAACGTCATTTTCCCCAGTTACTGGACCCCAGACGGTGCCCTTAACAGGGACCTATATTTATATAATAATATTATTAATAAGATAATAATATTGTAATAATTTTGTATATTATGTATTATAATAATATAATATTCGAGAGGAGACGTGGCTTAACGGTTAGTGCAACTGCACCACAACCAAGAATTCCGGGTTCGATTTCTGGAGCTGGCGACTTTGGAAATTCACAAAAAGAAAAATTGGTTGGCGTCAGGAAGGGCTTCCGGCAAGAAATTCCTCACTGACAAATCCAAGTCAGACCAATCCTATGAAGGGCACCGTCTGAGCCCTAGTTACTGGGGGGAAATGACGTTAAAACCAATAAGTATAAATATAATATTCGGCCTAATTATATACTACATAAAATATAAAATATTTAATTATAAAATATCATATATAATATACACAATTGTTATTAAAAGGAAATTGATCTATTATAGTCAAAAACCTTGTTAACGAAGATTCCATCTACAATGGTAATATATAAGTCCCGGAACGTAGCATGGCTTCCTTTATGTTCACATTATAGGTGCAGTTCCTCCGGTTAAATTTCACGAAAGCCGGTTTCAAATCCACTGTTATATTTAATGCAGCATGCAACATCAATGAATCGAAACGAATGCCTGAACTTGAAGCCGCGGCACCGCTCAGTACGAGAAAGTTTTATGATAAAAGAGCTTTCATAATGGTACAGGAAAAGGTTTGTCCAGAAAGGAGCAGGGTCTGTCCTCATCAGAATACCAATGGGCTGTAAAAACGCAAGGCTGCAAATCGCGAAAAAAGCTATATATATATATATATATATATATATATATATAATAATATATGTATAGATACATACAAACATACATACATAATGTAGCATGTATTACATATTACTGTCCTTCTGAAAGCAGGCCCACATTCTGCCAAAGTTTGGACACAGCTGACCATTCCACACGCAAAAATCTATGTTCTGTCCCACACCTCAATCAGAAGGGGTAAGGGTTGATTCAGCAGTAAAATTGGTCGCGCGAATTGGTTTCTCAAGATATTGTGATGAAAGTTTGTATACAGGGAGGTATCGATAATAATCTAGGAGACTGATAAGTTCGATGTTGGGGTTCAACTTTCAGGGGGGTGGGTGGGTAAAAAACTCATCAGTTTTATTACCAAATACTTTCTCCCCAAAAGCGAAAAATGTAACTTTAAAATTTTGCGAAATTGTCTAACAATTTCTGGGGGCCTGAAATTTCTATGGAGGTCTTAAAAATCGGCCAAATTTTCGTTTTGGAAGAGTCAAATTTACGAGAGGGGATTAAATTGTGATAAAACCATGTTGCCACACGACAGTGACTCGAATAATGTTTTGCTTCAGTTACTGCGCAAAAATGGCTCTTGAGCAGTATTATAATTCCAACAGCAGCTGTTATAATTAACTTACATATAATAAGAGATGGATTTGTGAGAGGAGGTGGGATTGATACTGCAAGTAAATTGACAGTTGTAAAAAGTCGGCTTCTAATTCAAAGTTCTGTGCATTAGAGTCGGGCATGAATTCAGCAAAGCAAGACAAGATATTATACGGTATATTGTATGTTTTGTATTATATTTTGTATTACCTGTTTCACACCTATATTGAGTTACAATTAAATCAATTAATCTTTACAAGTTGTACTGCGGAAGGCTTTGAAATATGCTGAAACGTTTGCCACAGATGACTTGTGTCTATATATACACAATGAAAAAAAAATTCCTTTGATTATACAAACTTTTAAGCCATACGCCCCCTCTGCCTCCTGAGAGGAACCACTTCGTTCAAATTGATTTGAAATTTCATATCTTATTATTTTAGAGATTCTATTCATCAAACAAGATTTGTTCTTGGATACCATTGATGATAATGGAGAAGGCAAAGACCTGCAAATTTCACACCACCTGTTCGTCCCAATTCTGTTTTTAGCACCATTCTAGGACCTTTGACGTCATCGGTGCTGTTGACAGGCCAACGGCCCCCCCTGGCCGTGAGCAGCATGTGTGTTGTGTTGTCATTTGCACAGTGTCCTCTGCTCAACAATATGGCGGTTACAATGAGATGTTCACACTGAACATTGGCATTCAAGCTGTTGCTTAAGCATATGAAATAGTTCCATGTTGAAAGAAACCTCAAGGCATAAGGAGATAGGCTTTGATCGATAACGTAATCTGTGCTGAACCACTGTGGCGGAGATAGCGAGATCTACCTGCAAACGGTGGTCCGTCAACATTAGCACGGAGCTGGTTGAAATTCTTGTGGATGTGGTAGAATTTTATTGTTTCCATTATGGGTGGTAAAGGAAGCAAGTTAACTCAGGAAGAAATCAGAGAGTTACAAAAAGCCACTTACTGTAAGTATCATATTTTTAACTTGTAGGACTACCTAGCCTAATATGCAACTATTAAATTGATGTGGTCGTTAAAGGATCTGTGGATTTCAAATGAACAACTGACCTTTTGTGAAATGTTAAGTAGTTCTGCATTTAGAAATAGCTTTAGAAAAGGTTTTCTAACAACATCTGAATCTAAGATCAACATGGCAAGCAGAGTTTTATCTCTTATTTGTTTGTTAAAGAGTTAAGGAATGAAGCTTCTTTTTTGTTGTAACGGAACTTGAAACCACTGCCCTTCCATGTACTTCCGTGGTGCAAACCGAAAGTTTTTTGACAGGAGAGAAAGGACATAACATGTTTCTAGATTTCGTAATTTATGAAATGAATTTGCTGGTACTACAGCTGTGCCTTAAAACCCATCGTTTCTTTTCGTTGTTGCTTCAGTGCAACATAAATAAATTCGAGCACCCAAAATGTTTGCAATGGCTGCAGGTTTTTTATTTTATTTTTGTATTGGAACACATGTTATTAACCGCATTCACTGATTTGCAGTCTCATCACTATGCACAAAATCAAAGTACCTGCCAATGTTTAGTCGAAAATCGATGATTTCAGTGAGTAGTTACACCAAACGTGAAAGTTGAAAGGAAGTGACATAACATTCCGGTCAATATATACATGGTGATCACTTTAATCCTTGCAAATTCTAAGTCGAAATATACCTAAATTGTAGAGTCTATTTTTATAGCAGTGTTACATCGATTGGCATCTTTGTTATATCATTTGGCATAACCTAGCGTGTTTTTGATTTCTGTATTTTTAACGTGCCAAACAATTAAAGATCAAGAAATATTTTTAAAAATCTTCAAATCAGGTTGATCTCACCCTTTCTTCCAACCTAATTTTTTATTCGATGCGCCGAGTTAAGAACGAACACAGGAAGACAAGTAATTATTTTGTGTGTGTGTTCCTGGACGGTATATCTATTATACCAATAGATGTGTAGCAATTGCCCCCCCTACATCTTTAAACTGGCACGATCAATGTTTGAAATTGAACAGTGAGTCGTCTTGATTTACCATCGCATATTAACAGCAGAAAAATTGATTGCCAATGTCAAGAGAACTATTTGCACAAGGTAATTAGTGTTTGCTGAACAGAATCAGAAGCTTCACAATCAATACAGACGCTTTGTTGTTGGTATTTTTCTCTCGTTGAAATATTTAAAAAGGGTGATTGTGACTTTTGATTTGTGCTAGTGGTATCATTGGAATTTTTGAAAAAGGTGATGTGTTATTTATCAACAGTACTTGTGATAGAGTAAAGTTGTATCTTGATCGAAATAAGTGCCACTTGGGGCGAAGGTTTTTTTTGTTGAAGACGATCAAAACAAAAAATGTTATCGCTGCAGACTAAGCTAAATGAATGACCACATTGTTGATCAAGCAATCGAGGTAGTTGATCGCTACTCATTAAGCAGATCACATTTTATTGCAATGTTCACTGACACAGAGAGAAAGCGATTTTGACCGCTATGTTTTTAAGCTTCAGAGCAGAAAAGTCAATCGTATGTTTATTTCAGACATATATTTGTCTGAAAGACATACTAAGCTCCTCAACGTATTTTTTAACAGTTAGGAACAATTAGCCTTCACGTCAGAATTGAAGAGCTTAACACAGCGAGGGTTTATTTCACATTCGGAAACGCGAGGAGGCACAAATCGCTGAAAATAACAGCGTTTGAAAAAAAATCAAGATTTTGCAAGCTTTTTATGAAATTTCAGATAATGATCGAAGTACTGTAATCAGTTGCATTTACTTGTAAATTGAATAATTTAATTACCTATTTCTGTTGTTAACTCGCTGCCCAGCAATTCACATTGAATTGTTTTTAAGTCACCAAATATAGACAAGGGGCAGTCGATGTTTTGATCAATAAATAATGCATAAGACCGCATTTATCAGAACTAAAATAGCAAGCTCTGACTATTAAGGTTTGTTTACAAAGTGCATTGCTTCACGTAACTGGTAGAACCAAGTCGATCACCAAAAATTACGTATTTTAGAAATAACGCATTTGTTTCCAGTAGGTCACAGACGAAATTTTTTGTTTTGTTTTGCCATATTATCAAAGGACATGAATTTGTTTGTACTGGCCGCTTTTTTTGGTGTCCTTTGTAATCTAGATGCCGATTAAAGACAACAAAACAAAGAACCTCATGTTAAAATAATAGTACTACCAAAATTTGGATGACGATCTGCGAAAGCTACCATCAATTTCTGTCATCCTGAAATAAATCCCTTTTGTGTTGTGATTAATCTGACTTTGTTAATTAACCCTACTTAGTATTTGTAAGTCCGGAGATAAGAAGGCATTCAGTTAACACCTCACGTTGTTGAGCTGTATGTCTTGTATTCTGAAAACAAACCATTGGATCTGTTTTTATTGTCAGTCATTGATTCCAACACCTTGGAGAAACATCGATATAAATCAATAGAAATTTTTCTTTATTGTACTGTTCGAATGGGATTACTTATTCATATTTAGCTTCCACGTGAAGGACAATAGAATACTTCTACCGTGAGTGTAGGATCTCTTTCTTATTGCATGTGACACTAAAAAGGTTTTAAATTTTACAGAATCTTAAGTTGAAGCTTTTCACCCCATAAAAAGTTTATAATCCCAATGTTGACAATTTTGAATTCAAGAGTAAGAAATTTTTTGTTTTCCGTCTGCAGCAGACAGCTGTAAATATGCCCATCCCCCTTATAGGTACCACACCCTTGCAGCAATATGTGGCTCTAACTAATTAACACCCCATGGTTAATAGGTGGCATATTTTCCATATCTGCAGTTATAATTTATGCCTGTTTGAGGCTGCGTGATTTTACCTAAGAGTTCCTAAGGAAAAATACTGCCTTGTATGTTAATGGCCTTTGTAACAATAAGCTAGACTGAATCTCATTGATATTTACTTTGTTTTCGTCCCCCATGGTCTTGACAGGGTTGTCTGGCTTTCATTACCTTTTTAAATAAAATCTCACGGTGATGTTACGCAGTTTTCTTTTCATTCGGCCACATTCTTTACAATTTGGCATTTAAGCACAAAATGTAATTGAAACACCACTATGATTCGTGTGACTCTACCATCTTGATCATCTATATCACTGCAGAGATCTTACTTGCTCTGTCTAATTGTTCAAGACATTTTTCTGGTCAGTAAAGCTCAGATCATAAGACCATAATCATTTCCGACAGTGCATTGATTGCTTTCTTTTAGCCTGACCGTGAATTGACATACACTATTTTCCTGGTAATACTATGCTGCTCACTTATAAATGCCACAACTCCCAAATTATGCATTTGAAGATTCAACATTGATTAGAAAATTAAAATGGGGAAAATTCTGATTATTTGAAGAAAGGTTTAAAAAGTCATTGTTGAAAGTTAAACATCCTTGCTTCAGAGTAATTTGACTTGTTTTCTTGAAACAAACAATCTTGTATCTAAAGGTAAATAAATTTTCTGTTTTAATTTGTTTAGTTTATCATAACATTTTTTTTTCTGGATGTGACATAATCCATTTTTGTCCAGTTATACCAAAAATTGCCTTTCTTCAGTTCATCGTTTCACACTACATGATTTAAGAAATATCTTATCATTTCTACTTTTGAATACTCACCAGTTTTAAATGCTACCTGATCCATATGCTGCTCCTTTTTGAATTATTCTCTCTGCAAACCCTCCCCC
>RDPX01000044.1:2195947-2209215 GCA_003991215.1 Morbakka virulenta | reverse complement strand
GAATACTCACCAGTTTTAAATGCTACCTGATCCATATGCTGCTCCTTTTTGAATTATTCTCTCTGAAAACACCCCCACCCCACCCCCCCCAAAAAAAGAATAGACTAAAATGAAATAGGTTATATGGCATTTAAAGGAGAAAATGTGATATTGAAAAGTTACCTTGACTGCACAACAATATGTAAATGCTAGTTAGAATTCAGAGTTGCCCTTCAAATTTTACTCTTTCTGTCCCAACCCAGGTTACTACTGTGTGGAGTATGCAGTTACCATTCCTGGTGTCATCAAGTTACCAAGAGGGTTCTGTGATATTCAGTTTGAATCATCCTGTGTAACACTTGCAAGGATAACCAGTGTAGGGCAGGCATGGCTACAGCATTAGCAACAATTGAAAGCTTTATTGCCCTTGAGAATTCCATGAATTTTGTTGCACTTCTTGTGTGACACAAAATTATTGTTTAGGTTTGGGGTTTTTTTTACAATTTCTTTGCATTCTAATTTCTGACCCAAATTTCAAGATAGTTCCTTAACATTGACATTCAGTAAGCCCTTTTGTTACAGCATAACCTCAGACTGTTAAAGTACCTGGGATTTAAGTGGCAACGTTTTAATTGCTATTACTCTTATTCCCACAATTCCTCTTGGCCATCCAATCTTTTTTTTTATCAAAGAATTCCATTTGTTTGTAAATTTCAGCAGCAAAATCTTTAAACAAATACTTGAGAGGAGCTGATTAAATATTAATTGTGTTATCACATTTGCAATGTTTACATTATTTCTGCTCATTTGGTTTTAGAAATTTTTTATAAAATTTTTACAATAGATTTTTTTAACAGGCAGTTTTAAGGCTTCTTTGTGCCTAATAAAATCAGTGAAGATAATTATTTTTCAACCATAACCAACCAGAAGGCTGTCAGGGAACTTGTCTCTGATGTGACCTTTTACCAACTTCTATAGTTATCTCTGGCTCCTGCAATGTGCCCACCATCAGTATCTCTATGGCCAATAACAAGTTCTGGGACACTAAGACAACACAAATAATATGCTACAATTAACATTTTTCAATTTCCATGCTTAAATATCAGAAAGTTGAGAAAGTTATGTGTTATACAATGTATAACTATATGCATATTATTAATGGTTTGGGTAAATGTAACCTAAAAATTAAGATAACAGAGTAGAATTTATGAACATAGTATTTTATGACCACAGGAATGCCCATGCAGTAGCCTTCATGCTGCTTTAAAGTTTACCAATTGCTGTGTATAACATCCATGAACATATTTCACACAGTGTTCTTATCCTTTTTGCACTAGTTATATCTGAGAAGCAATAAGTCAGAATTGTTTTAAAGCTTTGATTCTCTTGGAAGCTATATGATTATTTTGTTCACATCTTTGGATATGAATTTTTTACCCACTTGCCATTGCATCTTTTCTGTGGAAGTATACACAATTATTAGAGACCTTTGTTTGTATTCCAGTTTAGAGTTTGGGGTATTCTTGTAACCAGGCCATTTTCAACCCAAAAAAATGAATCTTTGTGGTTATTGTCTTGATTATCTATCTATCTATCTATCTATCTATCTATCTATCTATCTATCTATCTATCTATCTATCTATCTATCTATCTATCTATATACACACAGACACAGAAACATAAATTTCTTACCTGCCCAGGGCTGAAAACCTTTTTTTATGTTTTTGGGCATAGACAAGTCTCAAGTTTCATTACATCAAAGTATATTCATAGACAGTTTTTGTGAGCTTATAACATTCCATGAAAATAAATGAATTTGATTATTCTATTATGGTGTCTCAACTGATTCAGAATTGATGATTGAATTGGAGAATAATCCAATTTTCCATTCAGAATTTTATGTCTTATTATTAAGACTACTTGCTGATGTCAATTGAGCTTCATAACCACCAGAGAAAAGCTTGTCCATTATAAAAAGATCCAGATCACAAAAAAATATTGTTCATTGAAACACAGATTTTTTCCAAAAGCTGTACAAGAAGTATATATTTGAAGTGATTGTTTAAGCACAACTGAATTTGTTTTACTTGAAACCACTGTTGAAGCTTTTAAATAAGTGGTTATATGTTATATTTCCGTATTCATTTAGATAAGGGTGGCCACAAGTTCACAGTCTTGCTGTGAAATTCAAAAATGTGTATGAAAACTAACTGTAAATTTTCAGACTGAAATGAAAACAATGTGAGTTATAAATTGCATTTAAATCAGACAGAAAGTGAGAAGACTTAATGTGATTTGCTTGATGTCCAAGAAACCACAAGTCTGTTTACTTGCTGTGTAATACTTTAGCTGTAGGAATTTAGGAACAAAGTAGTCATTGACTTTGAATGAATAGAAATAGATTATCATTGTTAATAAGCACATATTTGAAATTGGTAAAGCTTTAGAGTAAAATAATTTTATTTTTTTATTTAAGGAGTAAATAAAATTCTTTTTGTGCCCAAATTGTTAATGGACATTAACATATTGTGCTCTTGATACACTAAAATGAATTGAAATGGAATAAGTATTGTCAAGATTTCCAAGGAGATTGTTAATAGTAGCTTTTCTTGAAAAGGGTAGAGCTTGCTTTCCACATAGTGTAAACGTGAAGGAGGCTAAAAATATTTTAGATATTTTCAACCTTGTTGTAAAGAGTGATAAAATGAGATGTTTTAATGAATACTCCCATCACATGTTGTTTCAGAATTGCTTGAAATACTGTGTTTTATCACCTCTTTGAACAATTACTTAACAATACCAAGTAAAATATTTATCTCTCTTCCTGTTTACTCTAGTTTAGGGCAGCTTGGGTATTCTTTTTTTATGATGGTGGTGGTGTTCATTCATGTGCCCTTCATTCTAAATAGTCTTTTCTCATACTTTTGAGCAACATATTTGAGCAACATATATGAGGTCAAAGAGAAGTTACAAAGGTAAGCCAGGGAATATTACATCAGAAAAGCAGGAGAAAGTCAGATATAACATCTCCCATTGGTTTACCATACATAATACACCTTTAAGGGTGATAGCCACAACAAGCCACATGACAGATAAATCAGAACACAATAGTCATTGTGATGTGTCAATGAAATGAAATGGAATAAAAAATTTACAAATGACTATTGTGTTCTGATTTATCTGTTATGTGGCTTGTCGTGGCTTAAAGCTTTGTTTTCCATCTGATGTCTCAATAATACACCTTACATAAAATATGGTCTAACATACCTCAAAGAAAATCCTGTATACTCTAAATAATTGTCAGAGTCAGGTCCTTAAGCATTGTTTTTATTTAAGTGATTTCTCTGAAATATAAACTCAGAATGTCAATAAGGCCATTGTTCATCACAGTCTGTTGATATTTTTTCCTTCATTATTACCCCCACTTAGTGTCACATATGGCTCTTTCTCCAGGCACTTTTTCTCCATGGAATCATTGCTAGTGTGCCATACTCCTCACAAGTTGTTGTGCTCTCTTCTGATGATTGTTCCCTGGAGGCTGTGGTTTCTGCATAATTTGCCACTCCTTGGTTTGGGTTTTCTGCCATAGGGGAAGTTTGTGCCATTAGTACATAGACCTTGCTAATGCCCTTCACATTTTTTTGGAATCATATTTCCACTGTAGAGTGTGCTGGTGTATGATCTTGGTGCAACTTTGTTGACTGAGATGATGCTTGTTGACCATTCTTGGGTTGTTGGATCTTGGATGGCTACTCACTGTTTATGAATAAATTCCTCAGTTTTGGTGGGATGTTGCTGGTTGTGGTGCAGCTTTTGAACAAAGCAACCAGTCATCAATTGTGTTCTTATTTGGTTTTTGCATACACTAGGAAATGGTTTGTTCTTTTTGGTATTTGTTTTAAGCTTTCAATAACAAGTCTATCCTTTTATTAAAGGTCTCTTGCACAGATGACATACGAAATGGTCCTCTGGTGCAGCAGTATCTGCCAAAAGGTGTTTTAAAATTTGTGAGTAACTGGCTATCTTCACCTAATGGTACCTGCCAGTACCCCGAGCTAGCATCAAGTTTGCTCATGTAAGCTGCCTCATCTCCAATTTTTACCATTGTTTCATCAGCAGATTCCATCTGACATAATTCATGCTTTACCCTTTTGTTCAATTTCATTAAGTCTATTCTCAGTCTTCTGATGTGATTTGGTTTAAAAATGACAACTGTTGGTTGGCACCAATTTGTCAGCTCGTTTACTTTTTAAATGACCCCATTTTTTTCATATGCCTAGTCTCACTTTGGGTTGCACCATAAAGCAGAATTAGAATGTGCCATGGAGTTGTTAGCTGCTATGATGTAGTGTTGTCTATTAATGGGGTAGTTATGGAATCACCTTAAACTTGATCTAAGCCAGTGAAGACTTTTGGATAATACTTGATTACCTGGCACTTCTCCTATGGTGTGTTCTTCAAAGGGATTTAATCACATGAAAATGTGCCCAGTTTATTAATTGGCACTATTTAAAAACTTCTATTTACTTCATAATGGCTTTTGTATTGTTTTTGTTCACATAAAGTATTTAGTTTGTAGTACCCAGAAACGGTTTTCATGTTGATAGTAGATCAAGATAGGTCATTCCCAATTTAATTAAGTCATTTTTACTGATGACAGTAACATGTTCTCCTGTGTCAATTTTGAAATGTATGCTATCTCAGGGTGGTTTTGTGATAGGCAAGTTGTTGTCAATCAGTCAAAGCAAAAGTTTACCAATGTCCTTGTTGACATTGTGTATTTTACTGGACTAGCAAATTTGACTATCTATAAAGTGGTTCAGCTAGGCACTTGAAAGGTGTTTCCTTTCCCTTTACAGGACAGAACCCTCTTCCCTTACAGTGAATCCTGTTGCATCATTTAGACTTCATTTCATGAGTTTGTGGTGTGGCTTTTTCTCATTAAATGAGGTTAATTTTAAGGCCCAGTAAAATTTCTGTTGTTAACATGATTTAGATGTAGAAATTTTTTTCCTCAGTTGATTCTGTGTCCCTTTCACTGTTCTTAGCCCCTTGTTTTCCTTTTATGTGCCTTGCACAAATCCTCAGCTTGACATGTCTAATTTTGATTCTGCTAAAAGATTTTTTAAGTTTGGTGTCATTTACTCCAGCAACTATTCTGCCCCAAGTAAGTCCATTGTGACACAGTGCAAAAGTTACAGTTCTTACTTCAAATTTTCCAATTTCCCCCCCTCACCCTAGCTGCAGGAATTCAGAATGTGACCCTCTAATATTTTATTGATAATGCCTTCTGCAAAAGTCATCATAGCAGCTAGAATTGCTCTTGGGTTTCTCCTTTCCATGTCTGATAAGGACAAAGAATATTATCTTTTTTGAGTGTCTAAAAAAGTATGCCATAACATAAAACATGGGGCAGCCACTACATTGTAACAACCCCAGCATGATTCCATACTTTCCATGAGGCATACATATCAGCAGATAGGACCAAAAATAATGTCAAGATGTTTTGAGCTTCTGTCGTGGTTAAAAATATTTTCAGATAAGTATCAATACTTACCTAAATTATTCTTAACTTGTTCTGCTTTGATTCCTCACATTTCCTTTCACATCATTATCATCATCATTGTCATCATCATCATCATCATATTCGGTTTAACATTGTTTTACATGCTAGCATGTGTTGGACGCTTTCTTGAAATTGACTTCCAAGTTATCCTACCCTTCACCAGGTCTCTGCTGACACCTTTTTATTTGAGATTTCACACTTCAGTTATTTCTTAAAGGTTCTAACAATGTTTTTTAATATTCCTTTTCCATTGCTTATTTTGGGCTCATTATTATTTGTCACTAAAACAGGAGTTGATTTATTCATTTTTCTATAACAGGCTGTGGATGCAAACATTCTACTTTTGAAAAAATTATTGATGTATTAAAAATTTATAATGTGGCTACTGGTAATGTAATGTACTGGGATAAGCTGAAGTAAAATTCTACTGGAGATTGTACTGAAAAAAAGCTGTTTTTTAGAATGTACTGAGAAGGATTTTCAAATTATGTCTATACATCTTTCGGGTGGGATTTCTGTCATTTTTTTGTAATTGTCTCATGATGTGTTGCATATAATATCAGTAACTCTTGCCATCCCTGGTGGTCTGAGATGTATTGTCAATGAGTGTGATTTTTTTATACAGTGTGAGCAAATAAAGCAGTATTTGTCAGATGGACTGTACTGGCATTTTTCTCCTTTTCCTTTGGTAGGCACCCCATGTATTCTCCCTAAATTTGCACACCCTGTCTGTACTTATTGTTTACAGTTTTATTTTTCCACAATTTTAAATGCATCTAAAGATATTAGGTTGTTTGGCCATACTAAGCCATTACTTACCAATGTAGACAATTATTTCCAGGCCTGTTACACCCAGGTATCTCATTTAGCTCTATTCAAATTTATTGATGCTAATTGTAATTTAGCTTGATTGGCGACTTGGCTCTGAGCAGGGATGTGAATAACCAAAGAAAGTTGACTAGTGGTGGGATTAAAACCAGTCAAAAGCTTAGTGGCATGAAGAGGAATAGAACAAAGGGTAGAATTAAATATATAGATAAGCTTCTAGTTAGACCACAACAACCATATTTGCATCAAAACTCAAGGAGAACAAGGTCCAACATGATCACTGTAGAACTCCTATGAGTTTTATTATATGCTTGCAATTTGATGTCTTTGATAATTTTAGCAATCATGACCACCAAGCACTGTTTGCAATGTTTTTTATGTAGACAACAAGCATTAAGTTACCTTAACATACAGACATGCACAAGGAACCCAGTCAGGCAGCCTTTTATCTAAACTTATTTGATACTTTATTGTAGCAGAATATTTAGTCTGTTTTAGTCTGAAAAGATATCCTAGCAGTTTTTTTATTAAACATGCCCTTTTAATGAATAAGTATCAAACCCAGTTTTCACCCCTGTGTTTCCTTGCTACCAGCTGTACAAAGCAATTTATAATTATGTAACATTGGAAATTGGTATCAGTGCTGTATAATTTGTTAACCGCTGGACTCTTCCAGGCCACACTATTTCCTCCATTACTCACTGAAAGTCACATAACATTACAAATGTAGTCAGTAGTTTAGCATGGGTTGCATATTCATGGCCAGTTTTGCTACTTATTGAGGTGTACTAATCTCCTTATTTAGGGCAATATGCAATTGAAATATTTTTATTTTCTGTTTATCATGTTAAAATTATATGAAATTAGAATACTTTTACAGGCATGGGGTGTGCTGATAGTGCTTTTACTGTAGGTAGCTGTTATTGTATAAAAAGTATATGATATGTCTATGTCTAGAGGTTTAATAAAATGTGGAAAGTGTGGTGTTGAAATTATAAGAAATAAACCCCACATTCCGTCCCAAATAAAAGGGATCTCAAAGCTGGAAAATAAAAAGAATTTAGTTACCTGGAAGGTTTTTGTTGTGATCAAGGTACCAGAATTGGATTAATTGGATTGTTTATGATGATTGATTGATTTATTTATTTATTTATTTGTTAATTTTTTTAATGATTAAGTTTTTATTCAACATGAAAAATCAACAGATGAACAAACAATAAATAAACAATTACTATCTAAAATAATCACTGTCTAAAACTTTTTTCCCTATTTTTGGTGATGTTTAAATAAATGTCTATTTGTCTGTGTTCTACAGTTTTTGGTCTATTTTTGGTAATATTTTGGTAGTATGCAGCTTCTGGGTTTATTTTTGTTGTTGTTTTAGCCAGGTGCAAGTACATAATAGATACACAATGCAAATATATTAGGTTTTATTGATTTGTACTAGCAGCATCTGGTCAGCATAACTATCTACAGAATATTATTTTTTAATGCAGTATGTTTGAAATTAAGAAATTATTATAATTTGCAAAGAAAAGAATATTAGGAATATTTGAATAAATAGAAGCTATTGTGTGATGCTTTCTTAACATGAGCCAATTTCTTTAAATCCAGATGCTATATATATTTTACAATCAATTTTGGCTTGCTTAATTTGCTTTGGGAACTTTTAAAAGACATTTTATGAAATGAAAATAAAAACATTTGTTGACTGATAATAAAATCTCATTAAAACAGTTGGTGTTTCATAAACTAGTGTGATAAACAGGTGGTATTGTATGGAAGTAGTGTGAACAACAGCTGATATTTATATATACATATATATATAGAGAGAGATTGGTGATCAGGAAAGCCAGCTTGCTAAGAGATCATGTTCTTAAGTTTTTATGCTTGCATTTATGTAAGTAATACAAGAGGATCATAACAGCATAACTTGAATTAAAAAATACTCCTAAGAAATATTAAAACTTGAGGAATAGATTAATCATGGGACAAAGTTTAATTAGAAAATAAAATATTAGAAGTTCTATTTTGTTATTTGATTTTATCTACTTTTGTTGATATTATTATTACCAAAGTATTTCTCAGTTATTGAGATCTGGTCTCCTTCATTCTAATTACACTGGTAGTTGAAATATTGAAGAGAGCTTAAATGCTATTGCAAACAAATAACAACTTTTCTTATTTACCTTTTTGATAATACTAATAGAAAAAGACAGTGAAAATAGTCATCATTGTATTTTGTTGCAGTAACATTCATGCAGCTTTTTTGAACATGCTTGTAATCAGTAAAGTTTTAATGAAAGCTGATGCTACTAGCAAGTACCCTTAGAAGACAAGTGTGTATTTGTCATGTTTTTTTGAGACAATGTGAGAAGGTGGCTTTGGCCAACACTTCTGATCTTATTTACTTTTCTTTCTTCATATCATGTATAAAGAAAAGATGCTCTGTCATTTTTGTACCCATATCCTGTTTGTTTAAGTGCAAGAGATATTGGTATCAAGGCCAAACAGAAAAGAAATGGCAAAAGAGAGTCAACTTAAAAGATTCCACAGGTGGTATCAATGGGGCAGGGATCCATTTATATTGTTTAAAAACATGGTTGTCTTACATTGTGTCATGGTTAAGGAAGTTGGTGACTGCAAAAGAGACTTGAAACACTTAAGTACTTTCTGAATCCAGCTGTTTGGCACACTGTCAAATGGCATATTATAGTCTATCCACATCATACTCAAGTTATGATTTTTGAACTTACAATTTTCCATGATCATCTTATTGACCAGAAGCTGATCTTTACAGCCATATGAAACTCACTTACATTCTTTTTGTTCAATGGGGGAAAAGGTTTTAGTTTCTAGAAAGTTGAATGTATGGCCAGTGAGAATAGATGTTAACATATTGTAGATTGTACTGAGGCAAGTTAGTGGCCTGTAGTTTTTTGGGTGCCTCAATTTTTTGCTAAGAGGTATTAATTACTTCACAAAAACCAGCCAAGGATGCCATTTGGCATTCCAAGCATGTCACTTAATAGTTCAGAAAATCTCAAATGAGCACAATCAATGGTATTAAGTCAAAGTTATTAAGTTTATCAATCCCTGGAGATTTCCATTTTTGTGATTTTCGAAGCCCAAACTTAATTTCCTCAAGAGTAATATTAGTCCATTCTTGAGTGCCTGCTGTTGATGTTTTTCTTTCTGTCTTTTTTTATCCATTGTCTTACTTTTGTAGTGTTTGCTTTCACACCAGATACTTTTCTAAAACTTTTCAATCTCTTTTATAGATGGTGGTCTTTTAGCTCACTACTTTCTTTGCCCACTTCTCTGTAAAGTGTTTTAGCACCAGATTCAAAGATTTGGTTTTGTCTGAAAAACTTGGTTCTCTTTGTGGATCTATGTTTTCATTGAGCTTTCATTTGGATCATCTGTTTATTATGCTCCTTAATAGACAGGAGATTTTTAGGTGATAGCTGATTGTTTTCTTTGTGAAATGTGGGAACTATGACTTTTTGCAACTTTACCCCTTTCAATCTCAGCAATAATGGACAACTCACCTTAAAGGGTTTCTGTTTATTTACCAACATTTTCTTGCCATGGAGGCTTTTTATTCCTGTTCAAGTTCTTTTTCTTAACTATTGTTTTTGTTACCATGAAAGTTAAAGTTTTTGCAGCAGCATAACTTTTTTTTATTCAACCCAGTAAGGTTACATTCTTTAAATTCTAGTATTTGTCTTGTAGGCTTCTTTCCACACCTTTATCCTTCTTTGGTTTTGTTGTTAACCTTAACCTTCGATAATTGTTCTCTTTGTTTAATTTCAAGATGCCTAACTTTTCCAAGTTAATTCAAAATTTCAGTTTTGATCATTTGAATTTCAATCAACACAGACTCCTCCAAGGTTCATATTCTGTGCTGATCTACTGATTCCAGTTAAGATTTTAGATTAGATCATTTTCATTTTTTGATTCAACAAGCTGTACTACATTTTCCTGTTTTGATTTATTAATATTCACCACATTTACAACAGTTGCATCCTCACCCTTGTCAGATTCAACAAGCTGTACTACATTTTCCTGTTTTGATTTATTAATATTCACCACATTTACAACAGTTGCATCCTCACCCTTGTCAGTTTCTAGCTCCTTTCCTTCCACATTAACATCAAAAGCTACCTTATATATATAAGGTAGCTTTTATATATATATATATATATATATATATATATATATATGAAAGCTACCTTATAGACAATAATTTCAGCTTCAGTTAATCTTTTATTTATTATTTTTATTGTTTTATTGTGGTTATTATTATTATTATTATTGTTATTATTATTTTGTTTTCTTTTGNATCATTTTCATTTTTTGATTCAACAAGCTGTACTACATTTTCCTGTTTTGATTTATTAATATTCACCACATTTACAACAGTTGCATCCTCACCCTTGTCAGTTTCTAGCTCCTTTCCTTCCACATTAACATCAAAAGCTACCTTATATATATAAGGTAGCTTTTATATATATATATATATATATATATATATATATATATGAAAGCTACCTTATAGACAATAATTTCAGCTTCAGTTAATCTTTTATTTATTATTTTTATTGTTTTATTGTGGTTATTATTATTATTATTATTGTTATTATTATTTTGTTTTCTTTTGAGTTACATTTTGAAATCAAACACCAGGTTACTACCAGTGAGCCAGGCTGAGTGAAATTTAAGTTATGTCACTTTTGAATAAGAATAAATTATAAAAAAAGGTTTCTTTGAAAATTTGTATGAAAATATATTTTTAAAATTTTTCATTGTATTATTCATCACTATGCACAGAGAAGTCCCACAGAATTGTAAAGTCTTTCCATTCTGTAATTGGCATCGGATTGTGTTCATACCAGTTATTCTTGGTTTCCACAGAAAAGTGCTAGCACAGCTTCCAGTGGAGGTATTGCTCAACCCTACCATGCTGATTTTTTTACTTATTAGGTGTAAGAACAGAGCAGCCGGAAACAAGCTGGTCTTTTGTCTTCACCTTTTCCTCACAGAACTGACAATTAGGGTGAGCTCCATTAGCTAAAACATTTTCTTGATAGTTTTGTGCGAAGAGAATTTGGTCATAGGCAGCCAGAATAAAACCCTCTTATGGCTTGCCTTTTCAACTACATCAGCATTCTTGCAACAAGCTAAAAACTGCCAAAGAGAGGTTTTTCATACCAGACTTTTTGGCTTTTTTCTTCATTTTCATGCTATTTCCATTGATGAGGTGTTATCAGTGTCAAGATTGAATTGCAGTTCACAATAAAAAAATAGTTGCTTGACAACAGAGTGTAATTTCTTAGTATTTTTGTGTTTGTGAACCGATTGTTACATCCAATCAACTGCATTATCTAGTTATTGTGACAGACCAATAGTAGAGTTTATATAGGAAAGTTCCAATTGTACCATACCTCATCTGCCTTTCTACTTACATACAAACACTCTACATCGGATTTAGCATGGTGCATTTTATCATTATAATATCATATTTTATTTTATATACAAAGTTTGTTTTCAAATCTTATTATCCAACCTCCTTTACTCCGAAATATTTCATTGTATCATGTTAAAGCTATAAGTTGCAACTGGTATAGCTAAAGAGCTGATTGCAGGTATTTTATTTTTAGAATTAAGTTCTGTCTTTAAGAACAATCCCATCTTCCTAATACATTCTTTTCTAATTTTCTCTTTCATTTTGGCATGCTGTATGTGGTCTCCTGTGTTAACACCAAGATAATTGTACATCCCTTCATAATCCAGTTCTTTGATAACAGATTCATTGTCTGGCATAACATGTGTACAGACCAATTTTACCCTGCTGAAAACTTGCTTTAGCACATTTGCCCTGCCCAAACTCCATCCCAGTGTCATCACAAGAAGCCTTAACCATTTTAAATAACTCTTGCAGTTCATCATCATTTTGAGCATTTTGAGTTTTTTGACATTTGGGAAAGGGGCATTAGTGCCATGGAAAATAAAAGGGAAGAAAGAAAGCCCTCTTGGAAAATCCCACAGTTGTTCTGCATTCCATGAGGTGTCAAGTTACCACTAGAGCAGGAAAGAAAAAGGTTGATTTACCCCAGTCATCAATGTTTTTAGAAATTAATCAAAGTGGGAGGGATTTTAAACAGTTCTAAACAACGTAATATCCAATGATGGGGCATACTGTCAAACACACTTTTTAATCTATCCATGTTGTACTTAAATGTTTTTGCTTTGACTTAGCATTTCTGGCAACCCTTTTGGTCAACAGGAAAGTGATCATGTTCCTCCATGTGAGTGTAAGTTCTCTCAGTAAGAATAGAAGTTAGCAGTTTATATGTTGTTAGGCATGTCATGGTTCAGTAGTTGTTTAGGTTACCTGTATCATAATTTTTAGTAAGCAGGTAAGTTGTCCCGAGACAGAACCATTCAGGTGTTGAGTCCGGTTTTGTTAATATTTGGTTAAAGCTGTGAGCAAGTTTTGAATGTGCTGCATGGAGAGTGTCGAAAATTGGGGATTTTATTAATACCATGAGATTTCCATTTGTGAGATTTCTTGAGAACTTTTACAATGTCTATTCTCATAACCTTGGGCATTAGGTTGTTCATGTATGCTTGAAATTTTTTGCTGAATTTTTATTTTATTATTTGTTAAGTAGATATGGAAGGCTAAATATAGTTATACGATTACTGGAATTGTCTTTGTTCTCATGTTCCACGTTCTGCTTACTTCAATTTCTAAATCCTTGTATTTGCTAAGCTTTTCAATTTTTTTGGCTGTGATGTTCTTGTCAGATGGAACACTCATATTGATCATTTGACACATATACTTCAGTTTATCCTTATGACTATGTCTGGCCTGTTGGCTTGAATTGTT
>RDPX01000044.1:2177887-2195333 GCA_003991215.1 Morbakka virulenta | reverse complement strand
TAAAAGGGAAGAAAGAAAGCCCTCTTGGAAAATCCCACAGTTGTTCTGCATTCCATGAGGTGTCAAGTTACCACTAGAGCAGGAAAGAAAAAGGTTGATTTACCCCAGTCATTAATGTTTTTAGAAATTAATCAAAGTGGGAGGGATTTTAAACAGTTCTAAACAACGTAATATCCAATGATGGGGCATACTGTCAAACACACTTTTTAATCTATCCATGTCATCATATAATATCAGCTCACAAAGGACCATTTTCATGGTTAAAACCAAACTATAACATCCAATCATCAGTGGAGTCTAAATATTTATCCATGCCAATGATGGTGGTTTTATAGGACATTTCTAAAGAGCACAGGCAGATATTTTACCCAACTTCACTTCTTTACTGTGCATCTGCAAAGTATCTCTATTTTCACATGTCTGATCTTTCTCATATTGGTCCCCCCATGCTTTCCCTAATCATTAATTTGTCATTGTTACTAAATAACATGTAACCCTTATTTTTGTCTCATTGTACAAATCTTTGAAGTTTTTCTTTCTTTTTTATCTGTGTATAGTCACTACCTTGCTTCGCATGACTGTTGGTATCCCTTGGCTCACCTTTTACTATTTATCAAAAGTTCTACATCTCCTTTTCCAAGACTATAGATATTCATGATATAACCTCCCACTGGGACCACTGTTGCATTAATATCTTGCATGAGATGTGTATCATCCAAGTTTTGTTTGACC
Organism: Morbakka virulenta; assembly: GCA_003991215.1. Taxonomy (NCBI): domain Eukaryota; kingdom Metazoa; phylum Cnidaria; class Cubozoa; order Carybdeida; family Carukiidae; genus Morbakka; species Morbakka virulenta. The sequence goes on along the minus strand of RDPX01000044.1, from coordinate 2,194,601 downwards.
AGTTGTCTTGCCCTCTTACATACCTCTTTCTCCACTCTTTCCATAACCATTTTGGCATCTATTTTATCACCTTGTTCATACTGTCTCATTTACTACTTGCAGCTTTTTATGACCTTTCTGATATACCATTAGGTCATCAATGAATAGGCTATGAGTCCTCCTGACGGTTATTTCTCCTGGTGCTCCTATCTGATATCCATCTGTCACTTTTAATAACATTGAGATTGGTACCCCTGTCAGACAAAACCCCACTGGTGGGTAATTGTTCCCCTGTAAAAACCCCTTTTTAAATGTTTATCCATGTGCTCACTTTAATATTTCCACTGTCATTAATTTCCAATAATCTTTTCATCATTACTTTCAGGAGTTCAAGTTTATCCGGCATTCCCATCCATCTATAAACTCCTCATCCATCTTTTAACTCCCCATCCAATGATGTCTGAACATATCATATGCTTTTTGGGAGCCATAGAATGCTATTGCCAAGTTTCTTTCTCTTCCACACACTTCATCTACCATGATGTTATCTGCCAACAATTAATTTATTGTTCTGAAACTTTTCCTTACCTTTCTTGATCAAATTCAGTACCTCGGTAAAATTGTCTTTGATCCTCTCTAATCATGCTATTTTTCATCCTTTACTTTGATTCCATATAGCTTTACTTCAGATATCTTAACTCTTTTAGCCATTTCTCTTTCTCCTTTGGTAGTTGTTTTTCAACCAGTTGGTTCTGGGCTAATTCTTTCAACTTTCCGAGAATCATTTTTTTGTTGTTGTTGCTTTTGTCTCCTTTGATGAAATTTTCTTTGCTATGCATGCTACTGTCTGATTTCCATCTTATAACTTGCATTCCAACTTCCTAATTCTTCTATTTACTCTACTGTTGTTGTCTTCCTTACTCTTTTTTCCCATCTCATTTAATTCCTAGTCTTTCCACAATTCCCTTTGTCATTGTTTATACTGCATCAATCACATTACACTTATTTCCTTCTAAGTATTTTCCAATATTTTGTTTGCTGATACTATCTCTTCTTTTCTCATTGCTGCTTTAATTTTCATCAATCTCTCCCTTTCTTCAATGTTTTCTATTGTTGTATTAGTTACCTTGTGAAGTTTGTTCAAAAATCTTGTTTTCATTTTTCTTGAGTCTTTGTCCTCATTTTCCACCACTCTCTACTCACCAGATATCATTCTTGACCACATAATGCAGCAGCCATTCAGTCAGCATGATTGACACCTTGAGTGGCAAGCATCATTGTTTGTGCATCCTTCACTAGACAGCTTGCCATCCAAGACTAAACAGCCCTATCTGCCCTGTTTTGTGGTCAGAGTTTTTCTTCTCCAAGGTTGTATGCTGGTCAAAGGTATTTAGCCCAGCCTGCCCAGAGCACTGGTTATTTAAAGGCACCAAAAACTCACCTTTTACCCCTTCTCCTGTTAGTTCCAACAGTTCTTGCACAAGAAGGCCAGGAGCTTTTAGCTGTCAATATTACATTTATATTTGACAACTCAAGGATTTGAGGAGCTTTACAGGAGTTACTTCTCTTTGTACAACTGTAAGCTCATTTAATTTGCCCTCCCAGTACTTAAGGGTATATGGTGAAAAATTGTAATGAAATGTTTGAAATAGAATAAATGACATTTTAAAGAATCACTGTTAAGGAATATTTATACTAATTATTATGAGCCATTTGTAAGAAAATATGCATTATGATGCACATATTACAAGGCTGAACATCCTGTGTTACCCATTAATTATAGCTCTTTTTTTTCTGCAGAAGTCCTTGATTTTATGGACTCTGAAAGCCATAGGTTTAGGAGCTTTATCTTGTTATAAGTCATACAGTCATAAGATTCTGAGCTTTATTTTGAGAGATACTGCCCTTCCCCCCCCTGATGATGGGAAGTATCTCTCGAAAAGTACATCAGGAAAACCTTACAACTCATGACATGACAAGGCTCTTACTCTTACTTACTCTTTGGTTAAACGTCCGTGGTTCCCTCTGTTTGGGGGTTGGACAATGCCACATTGAGGCTTGATTCGAGCAGTAAATCCACTTTTTCTTTTGTCCGCCTGCTCCTATATCTATACTGTTTTCTTCATTGGCCTCAGGCTTGGTCCTGTGTGAGACATTACTGTTTGTTGGTATTTCTGATTTCCAACTAAGAGTAGAGGTACAGCAGTTTGTGTTGGTTTAAAAATTGGCAGCATTATGGAGAACTAATCAAAACCAGTCCTAGGGGTGTTCCAACCTTGTTAAAGACTATCTTGCTGTTTTTGGTATTCCTAAAGATGCTACTTTTGACCAAAAGTTTAAAATAAGCTGTGACTTTTTAATGTGTAAGAAGGGGCACTAAGTAGTTTTTCATCAAGGGTTGTAGAATGATAAAGGTGGGTGTCACCAACTGCAGGTATGAGAAAAATAATAGGTGGTCATGGGACCCAATCTGTCATGTAATTTATGTTAAAGGAAACATTTTGATGTATGGATAATGAAACATATGTTTACACACAACACCTGTTTCTTGTGACATCTTATTTAAACATTACTACCCCCAAAGATCATGTTTTGTGCATGAAATACCAACTTGATGACTGCTGGGGTGCAGTCTTTCTCTAATGGGCAGGTGAAGCACTCTTTAGCCATGGTTGGCAATCACCTAGAGTTAGTGTCACAACTTTGACACTGGTCCCCATTTCCTCAATGGGTTGGCATCAGGAAGGGTACCCAGTCTATAAAAATGTTGCCTCATATACTATGAAATGACTTATGAAGCTATGTTATACAACTGCATCAATGGGACTGGAACTTCTCAAAGTGAAGGTGTCATGCTCGTCAGGACTTCTGTTGGATGTAGGCAGAATCAGACTATCATCAAGCTACTACATCGTCCTCAAGATGGATTGACTCTGCAGTCTAAATTTTGGAAGTTTGAGAGGCAGATCTGGTGAAATTGCAGAGTTTTTGGAATGTTTGTATATTGATTTATGCTGTACCCAAGAGACCCAATGGAGAGGAAAATCTCTGAGAATGGGTCAAGGAAAGAGGGAAGGTTGTTTTGGATTTGCAGTGAAAAAGGAACTGGAGGTATTAGCATTTTCCTGGCAGAAATATGGATAGACCCAAGTTATTGATGTCAAACAAGTGAATGACTGAATCGTGTTGCTTAAGTTAATGCTTGGAGAAAGAGTTCTGACAGCAGTATCAGTTTATGCTCCTGAATTTGGTTTGAGGGAAGAAGTTAAAGACAAGTTCTATGATCAGTTGATTGGAACAATTGGAAAGTTAAATGAAAAATGTTTAGGTTTTGAAGGGACCCACAGTGGAAATGGGTATGGTGAATGAAATGCAAAAGGCAAAAGGATTTTAGAATTCGGTTTGGCAATGGATATGATTGTGACCAACACAACATTCAAGAAAAAAGACTGTCATGTGGTAACATGAGTCAGGATCTGCAAAGATACAACTGGACTATATTTTGATGAGGAAGAAAAGCAGGAAGCATGTGCATGGTGTGAAAGTGACCCCAGGTGAAGAGATTGAGACTCAGCATAAGCCAGTTGTATGTGGTTTGAAGGTGAAGAAGTTACAGGAATTAAAAAGGCAGTTTACTTCAAGACAAAAGATCTGGAAATTTTATGACAAGCAAGTAAGACAGCTGGATGAGGAAAAACTGATGTTATTTTCATTCTGAAACAGTTGTAGGAAAAAGTATCTGGCCTAGAAAAAGAACATCTTTGCCTTTGTTGACTTGGAAAAGGCATTTGACAGTGTTCCAGGAGATGTTGTCTGGTGGGCTTTGAGGAATTTGGAAGTATGGGAGTGGTTGGTAAAAGTGGTCTAGGGAATGTACAAGAATCCAAGGAATCATGTGAAAATCAACAGCCCTTTTACCGGCAGTTTCAGTGTGGGAGTTGGTGTACATCAGGGAATTGTACTAAACCTATTACTTTTTCTCTGTCTTCAAGAGGCTCTTGTCAAGAGAGCTATGCAGTGGGTGTGTAGAGGAAATACTTTATGCTGATGACTTAGTTTTAGCAAGTGATACTGTTGAAGGACTTATGGAAAAGCTGAAAATGTAGAAAAAGCATATGGAAAGCAAAGGGTTGAGAGTTAACTTGGGAAAAACCAGAGTGATGGTCAGCTGCTCCAATTTTTGGTAAGCCTAAAACAAAGGCAAAATTTCTGTGCACAGTTTGTGGGAAGGGAGTGGGTAGCAACTCAATTTTTGTGTTAATGCAAGCACTGGGTGCATAAAAAGTGCAGCAGGATAAAAGGAAGGTTGTCAAAAAACTCCTCTTTTAACTGCAGAAAGTGTGTGAGTGGAGATATATGAGCCAATCTTGAGATTCCAAATGTGCATCTTGATGGTGAAGAAATTGAAGTGGTGTAGACATTCTTTTACCTTGGTGGATGGAGTAAGTTCTGTGAACTATTGTCACTGGTAACCAGTGGAATTCTAACTTTTCCGACCAAAGGCAGAGTCTACCAGGCATGTGTACTGAGTTATGATGTATGGCAGTAAAACATGGCCATTGAAATCTGAAGATCTGAGGTGCATGGAAAGAAATGACATAAGAATGATTTGGTGGATGGGTAATGTAACCCTGAAGGACAGGCTAAGGTCCAATGATCTCAGGAAAAGATTAAAGTTGGATAACATCAGTGAGTGTATGCAGAAAAGATGGCTTTGTTGGTTTGTTGCTGTGGAGAGAAAAGATGATGATGATTGGGTGAAGAAGTGCATATCAATGAATGTGGAAGGTTCTCTTATGAAAGGGAGACCAGAGAAAACATGGGAGGAAGTAATCAAATCGGATGTAAAGCAAAAAAGTGGTCACCAAAGAACTGTCCAACACATGGCAGCATGTAAAACGAACGTAAAACCAAATATGATATGATGATTACATTTCCAATTGTTTTTGCACTGCAATTTATTGCTTTAATTACCTCCAAAAAAAGAAATAAAGTTCACTTAATTTTCCTTTGTAATCCCTGTATCCAGAGGACAGTGGGTGATGACATTTCTTCATTTTAGTCCATTGTATGTGGCTCAGTTTTCGAATAATTGAAATAGAGAGAAATGAGTGAAAATTAATGAGCTATTATAACAGACAATGAAGATCATTAAACAGTTGTTTAAAAAACAGAAATTTTGTCAATTTGAGTCAGTTAAATTTCACACTGCTCAGCCACAGGGACTCTTAATTTGTAATTTATTTAGATGAAAGCAAATTAGCTCACTTTTAAAGACGAAATTATATATATATATATATATTATATGCAAAATATATTACTAAAATATATATGTATACATATTTATATTGCATTAACATATTTTATCTAATTATCAAACAGTAAGCATAACATGGCTAAAACATGTGTACCAAAAACCATGGGCCCTATATGCATTCCAACAGTTAGGACATTACAAGACAAAGTGTTTATCACTTAAATAGAAAGAAACACTGTTAAATGCAGTTTAAGTTTTAATCAATTCTGTGGGCAACCACAGAATCACATTGTGCCATTGTAATTTGTTTAAGTATTTCAAATTCAAAGGTTGATACAGGTGTTACTTAACCAGATACTTAAAAACTGGTATTTTATGAATCATGAGTTAATAGTAGCTATTAATTTACTAGATTGCTTTGGCAACCAATGCAAGAGATTTTAGAACCACATTGATATGTGATATATGCTAAAGGTACTTTCAAATACAAAAATGGCTTGACCCTGCTCTATTTAGTGAAAAGTAAAGTGCATATGCTTTTTACTCTTACATCTTTTTTGTTTGTTTGTTTAGTCTTTTTCCATTTTGTTGTATCATTCCACTTAAAGTCAAAAATCCATTTGTTTTCCTCCACCCCAAACAAAGTGTTACTTATAACATGTATGTGTATTGGGTCTTCCCAATTTTTTGAGTTAAATCATCATCATCATCATCATCATCATCATATTCAGTTTAATGTCCATTTTACATGCTAGCATGTGTTGGACGAAATAGCCCTTCAGAGGGACTATTGATTTGGCAGTGAGGAATTTCTTGGCTGGATGCCCTTCCTGACGCCAACCAATGGTTTTTTTTCTTTGTAAAGTTCCAAATTCTCCTTGACAGCTCGGGGAATCGAACCCGAAACTCCTGGTTACTATGCAGTTGCACTAACCATTAAGCCACGACTCCTGTATGAAAATGATTGAAAAGAAAACATAGAGTAATGTGGTTAAGAGAGTTATTGAGTTATTGAGGGTGGAGAGGGGGAAATGTTTGAAACATAAACACTTTGTAAATAGGAGAAATATATTACCAAGAAATAATTGGGTATTAAGTAAAATAAATAGAAGGGAGAAGAGTAGAACTATTCCTATTGTACTATTCCACATGTTGAGTATTACAAGTTTTCTGATTTGAAAGGTTCTTAATGCAAGCATATTTTCTCCTTTTTTTGTGATTTCTAGTTGATAAAAAAGAGTTACAAAAATGGTAAGTACACATTAGATTATCTATCTTTTTAATGCAACATTTACTTTGGAATATAATGTGACCCACTTGTTCTCCAGAAACATTAAATAAGGAAGTAATTGTATTCAGTGTCAGATTGGAAGTTAATGTAATCATAAAAAATATTTTATTGTTATTGTTGTTATTTTTTGGATTTCAGTTAGAGATAGATTTCCAGGAATTTGGTTAACATATTTTTCAGCATTCTTAGATATCATACTAACTGCTTCAAGAACGACAGGTAATGTGTTGGTTTTTAAGTGCCACATTTTTGTTTTTTCAATCACAAGATCCTTAAATTTACTCAGTTTCTCAAAGATTTTAAGAGGTATTATTATCTTCTGGTATTGTCATATCAATCAGAAGACAGTTTTTTCAGAGTGGTTTTTGATAACAATATCTGGCCTGTTTGCCTATACCATTTGGTCTGTATGTGTGCTGAAGCCCCATAGAATAGTTACCTTTTTTCTTTTCTGCAACCTTTGCTGGTTCATGTTTCCACCAATTATTTTCATTACGAAGGCTGTATTTACACACCATCCAGTGTATATACTGGCCAACCCTATCAAGCCGATTTTTATACTCAGTTGGTGCTAGAACAGGGCATCCAGTAACTAGATCGTTGATTGTTTCGCTATGTTGTTTACAAATTCGACATGATGGATTCGCACCATTTTTTAGTATATTTGCCTGATAGTTGCGGGTTGGAAGACATTGGTCCTGCACTGCAACGATGAATCCTTTGGTTTCACTTTTGAGACCTGAAGACACTAATCAAAGATGAGTTGAAAATGTATTTACATCCTTATCATTAGGTCTAGAGGGATATTTACCATGTAAGGCTTTGTTCTCTCATTGTTTAGTGAGACCTTTAAAGCCAGCAAACTTTGCAAGATTCTTTACCTTTTTTGCCTTTAAAGTTGGATTTTCCTCTATTACTTCAGTTGGCAGACTGTCACTGGTAGAAATATTCCAACTTTTATCAAATTTAAAGGCATCTTTGGGAACGAATATAAGTGTTTTCTTTTGCCCATGTTTAATTACTAACTTAAGCATCCAGTCTTTGGTGTTTTCAAGATACATGTCGTGCCCAAATAGTTGATTGTGAGTGACACCTCGGGTCGCACCATATCTGTCCATCCTCCTTTCCTAGGTAGATACAAATGATCAACATTCATTTTGGGGTGATACATTCTATACATAGTTAATAGTTTTCGGACTTTGACATTAGGTTTCTTAATTTCTGCTTATGACCGGTTGATAATATTAAAGCTGTATATAATAAATTACTGGTAAGGCCAGGGAATTTATTGCATATATCGTATTCCTTGCATTCAGTTCACTTTTAAGGATTGATCTGACCCTTCTATAGCATTCTTTTTGTATCTTCTTCCTTATTGCAGGATGATGGATTCCATCACCCTCTGATATTCCCTAGTACTTATTCGTTTCCTCTGGATTTAACTTTTTGATCATGGTTTTATGATTTATCCTTATGTTAGACGTTTTTAAGAGGTTACCTCGGATGAAGCTTTTGTGCTTTCTCCAACCCGAACTTCAAACGTATATCCTCACTTAATTCGCAAAACAATAGAGAATAGGCCCACAAGTTGTGAAACATTCTTACCAAATAACTTTAAATCTTCTAAATCTAAGGGGAAACAGAGCAATACACAATAGAATGGGTGATAGAAAATCATCCTGAAATATAACACAGTTTATGCTGATATGCCCCGCATTAATGTTATCATTTCAGCATTAAGAATCAATGTTGTTTCCCAACTTTTCATGCTGCGTGGCAAAAACTTTCGAATGACTTGTGAAGTTTTGTAGATTTCGAGGCATTTCTTAATCCATGTGTGGAATGCTATCAAAAGCTTTCTTTCAGTCAATCCAAGCAATCGACAAATTTTTATCCCTGTTGTGACAATACTGCAAGGTCATTTTATTAATTAAAAGTTGGTCTTTACTTCAGTATTCGCCCGCTTTACAACCCTTTTGGTCATTAAGAAAAATGCCATTAGTAGTGAGAAATGCATGTGTGTTCATTAAGAATGGATGTGAGGATTTTATACATAGTTTTCAGACACGTAATGGGTCTGTAGTTTTTGGGATTTTCTGTTTCGTCACATTTTGAGTTTACACCATGTGCAAGCCAAGATGGTGTATTACATGTATATTATTATACATGTATATTATATTGTGGATTACATGGTTAAAGAGAGAAGTGAGATTATGATAAGAGGAAGGAAATGTATTAAGCCAGAATTTTGGTATTTTATCCTTCCCAGGGCACATCCATTTACGGGACATTCGCAAGTTGAGTTGTAAGACCTCAAGAGATACTTCGGCGCATTGCTGCTCCGTATGACCTTACCAGCTTCACATTCTGCTTCTATCCATACGGGATCGAAGTTATGGGTTTTGGGGTCCGACAAGATGTTCTCCCAGAACATTAGTCACTGAAATATTTGTTTTGCATATAGAGCGAGAGCAATTTTTAGGATTGTCTTCAAATATGTCTCAACAACTCCTTTTATGAAAGCGTCTGATTCTAGCCCCTTTTGCATGAATAATTTGTGTAATTTTTTCTATCATTTCATCCAAATCTGCTGCACTGATGTCATATTTAGCTTTTAACTTTCTGATCTTCGAATGTTTTATTGATATCTCATTTTTGTAACAGTTTTGAGAATTTCAATATCCGATCTCAAAGTACTTATTTGCTTGTTTATTTTTTCATGACAAGCTGTTTTTTATGTACATTTTTCTTAATGCATTTTATCTTTATCCCACACAAGTCAGTTGTCACACAAGCAGCAAATAACAGTTTATTTAAGGATGTCAAATCTAATTCATTTTCGTCAATATGTGCTTAACAGCGCTGTCTGTTTCTGCAGTAACCTTCCGATGTTTGCTAGAATTTCGTATCCTTGGTAACGAGTTTCTTTCGATCATATGAATATCTTTAACTTTAAACCACTCACATATCAACGTATTTCTCAGTGTGGCTCTTTTATTTCTATTTTCAGCTACCTTCTCTGTTTGACTTACAGTTTAAGCAAGTGGAATAATTTTAATCCCATGGTCAGCCTCAGTTTCGTGAGATTCAGTACAGACATGGTTTATTGGCCCAGAATCTGCAATGTTAGAGTGAGAATGATTTTTAAGTATCCTGGTCTTAATATGATCTATGTCAATGTTGGTGAAATACTTAGTATAAATGCTGTTTCTGTTTAAATTAGCCAGGTTATTGCTATCAATGTTCATGCCTACTGCAGGGTTTTTCTGCCTCTATATTTCGTATGAATGTTCAGTATTGGAAGAGTCTCATGGAAACAGTACTGGAGTCTGATCTGCCTCGATTACTTCTACTTTTTCTTCCTTTGACCATTTTTGTCGAATTGCTTTTTTCCCATATACATGATGGTGGATCCACAGCAAGGACACTGTTTGGTACTACCTGATCGTGGGGCTCCTCCTGTTCATTGGGAAGAGGGTCCGGCCTAGTAGCAGACCTTTCCACCCCAGCCTGACCGAGCACTGGGGAAAGCACTCCTTTTTTAATCACGCGACGAGTGAGGTGGCATGTTTTGTTTCGTATTGACATTCTCATAATGCTGCTGAGATAAGTTTTCAAGAGACGCCAGCTCGGGGTTTGATATCAGAGTTTTCCTTCTCGTAAGTGCACTGGCAACCACTGCCACTGAGCTCCACCAACCCAACACTAACAGGTACTACACCCTGCCTAAGGGTAACCTGTAGGTTCTAGTGGCAGAGGGTAATCTCATTCGCCCAGGTCGAAACTTCACAATCGGATGCATTTTGACGTCATACTCATGACGTTCATTATTATTATTATTATTTTATTAATTTTTAAAATATTTTTATTATTATTATTATTTATTGCATATTGACATATTAACATATTAACATATTTTAAACGGCGGTTAACCACTTCAGAATATATTTATGGAATTGTGGAATCAGTGCAGGACCTGACAATCCGTTGTTGTTGTAAATTTATTTATTTAAAATTTTAATTGCTTGCCCATAGAAAATGAAATTTTCTTAGACGGGTTTTTAAATGTCATTACTCTCATCGAACTGATATTTTTTATTTTCTGATGTAATATAGACATCAAGATATCTATCTATGTACAGTTAAACCTCGATTATCTGAACAAGAGGGGCGTGAAGCAATTTGTTCAGATAACTGGATTGTTCCGATAACTGATTATCCGTAAACAAACGATACCTTACTCGATTTACATGTATTTCACTTGGTTTAAATAAAGTATGTACTAACTGTTTTCCTGTGAAATGATTCAAATACATAAAGTACGCAGGTATTATCATCCAAACATTAAAGAAAGTATGTCAAAGTATGTCTTCGTAAAAATTTACTCGGACCGGAAGATCTTGTTTGGATAATCCAAAATTCGGAGAATTGGTGTTCGGATAGTCGAGGTTCAACTGTATAATATATAAATTTCTTGTTTTCATTGAATATTATCCTCTCTGCCCTATTTACTTATGTACCAAAGTCGCAGTTTTTTCTTGGGCGATTTGTGCTGTGGTACTTTGGTAGATAGAGTTGAATATATATGATATAAAAAGTAGTCTATTATGCGCAAATTTGAATCAGATTAAAAACAAATAATTATTCATTCAAAGTGTAGCACCTTTTCCAATAGGAAGTATGGTTGTATAAATAGTAAAATCTAATTTAAGCAAGAGAAGTAAAATTATTGATTTTCTGGATTGCATTTACTTTAGCTGTTGTGGCATCTTCCATGATCATCAATACATTATGATCATGTGAATTGTTTTGGTAAATAAGGTCAGAATTTGAAATGGAGTATTTCGTGACGTGATTGATGACGTGATACTTACAAGGATAAGTTACAGAAAAACTTCTCCACGAGAACATAACAAAAACATATCGAAAAAAGTGGTGACAATCTACAATATGAAATAAACAAAGAAACCCAAACTATTGCCAAAACGCTTAATCTTGAAGCCAAAATGGAAAGGAATGCTAAAAAGCCAGCGTTCATCACCCTTCATCACATCAAGGAAATTCCAAAAATCCTTGCAGACTGATTAACCCTTCAAAAAGCGAAATTGGTATTGTCTCAAAGAAGTTTCTCGAAGAAGTTATTAAGAAAGTCACTGAGGACAGTAACTTAAACCAGTGGAGAAGCACGGCAAACGTCATAGATTGGTTCAACGACATGCCAAACAAAAGCTGCAACAGATCTATCAAATTTGATATTGCCAAATTTTACCCTATATCTGAATCACTATTGAATAAAGGTGTCACCTGCGCCAAAATTTCACGGAGATCAGTGATGAAACAGTAAAAATCATAAAGCAAGCACGTAAATCATTACATTCGACCACAGTTATGGCACCTGGCAAAAGAAAGGTGAAAACCCTATGTTTGACGTCATAATGGGCAATTTTGACGGCGCCGAAATATGTGAGCTCGTTGGTCTATAGCTTTTACACAAACTTTTATCAATTGACCCAAAGGAATAAATCGGCTTATACCGTGACGACGTCCTTGCAGCTGTCACTGACGTGAGCGGCACGAAACTAAACCGCTTGAGAAAACAGATCATCGATCTCTTCAAGAAAGAAGGCGTATCGACAACCGTTGAAACCAACTTATCTGCAACTAACTTTCTTGTTGTAACCCTCGACTTGAACACTGGGAAGTATTTTCCTTACAGAAAACCAAATGACAAACCCTTGAACATACACGCAAATACGAATCACCCGCCTGTCAACACTATCGTGCAACGAGGAAGAGTTCGGTAAGTCAAAAGGAATCTACCAAACAGCACTCAGGGAAAGCAAATATGACGCACCGTGAACATACCAAACAGTGAATCGACCTGTGACCAGAAATAGAAGGAGGCAAGTTATTTGGTTTGACCCACCTTATAATAACAATGTCAAGTCAAATGTTGGCAAGAAATTCCTTTGCGTTGATAAAATAGAACTTTCCGCGCAACCACAAGTATTACCGCATATTTAACAAAAACACTCGCAAACTCAGTTACTGTTGCACTCCAAACATGGGAAACATCATTAAGCAGTGCAATGCAAAAATTTTAAAAGAACCAGTAGACTCAAATGCCCATAAATGCAGTTGCAGAGTTAAGCAAATTTGCCCACTGGATGGCAAGTGCCTTACCACCTGCATTGTTTATAAAGCTGAAGTTGAGACAATATCCGATAAACATAATACGGACTATGCGAAGGAGAGTTCAGATCAAGGTACAACAACCACATGAAATCGTTCAGGTCAAGAAAGTATGAAAACGAGACTGAGCTGTCCAAGTTTTTGTGGAAATTGAAAGACCAAGGAAAAGAGTTTACTCTTTCTTGGGATATCGCGGCTCATGCCTCACCTTATAAATGAGGAACAAGGAGATGTAATTTGTGCCTCTCCGAAAATGTTTTCATCATTAGAGCTGAGCCTTAAGGGTCTCCTTAACCAAAAAAATGAACTAATTTCGAAATGCCGTCATCGTAATAAATTTTCAGTTGGTAATCTGTAATAATTGCGAAGGAACATATCCTTTTGTTATTTGGCCATTGTGGTATGGAGCACTCTATGGTATCACTGATACATTTGTTATTGTGTATATATATATATGTGTGTGTGTATATGTGTGTGTGTGTGTGTGTGTGTGTGTGTGTGTGTGTGTGTGTGTTAAACGTACACTGAAAGTAAGTAGCCATCGAGCTCCAGAAAGTCGTTGGATAATTTAGTTAAATGCAACCCGGAGACTTAGATAGAGGATTGAATGGAATCAATCAATGAGACGGCCAAGCATGGAAAGAGCAATTTCGATCTAAACAGGACAGCCTAGCCTCACTCTTGCAAAAGAAATAATAAAATACCAGGATGATAAGAAGAAGATGATGATAGTGATGATGATAATGATAATGATGATGACAATATACGAACAATATGCGACAACAATATCTATTTTTTTCAGGATAAAAAAAAGTATTTTTGCAAACTTCAAACGTAGATTATGAAAATTTGAATAAAGATGATTTGTTTCATTAATTTCTTGAAAGGTTTGTGGATAACTTTGAAGATCGTATTTATATGTTTAGCCACATTGACGGTAACCTCATTAAACTGGCTACTTGTTGATACTTCAATAAGCAAAAGTGGTATTTGCGAATTAAAATAGTGGGCGGTAGTCATTGATCAATAGAGATTTATTGCGCTTAGTAGAAATAAGCAGCTGCGTATATTACATAGGTTGATTTTCCTACTGAGAAAAAAGGTTCCAAGAATTGGCGATTTTGCAGTACGTGGCAAATTTATGCAATATTTCGTATTATTGTATATTGCTAGTTTTAATTGGGCGTTTTTTGAGGAATTTGAGGAAATAAGAAAGCAGTTACCAGGTCTCTGACATTCTTTTGCAAGCAGCCAACCGTAAATCGAGAGTACTTCTGTGTAAATGTATATGTGTATCAATATTTGTAATTATCAATCAGTGGATGGTTGAATAAGTGTCAGCTTGGCCCGTTGTGAAGAGTAGGTTACGGTAGCCGTAGCATATTTAACGAAACTCCACAAAGCGAATCATCGTTAGCTTATTTTCGACCGTCGCAAGACTGCTAACATGTGTTTGTTCATAGAAACAACAACAAACGTAGCTTCTGTTCATGTTGAGGAAATATGTTGAGCTTTGCAGGGTTTTTTTAATTGACCTAATTTACCGTTTAAGTCAACAAAGAATGTGGATCCACAGCAATATCGACAGACACTTGATTGAGCGTTGAAACGAAATTTATCAATGCAGCTTTCTCGTTTGTAAGCATAAATTATTCGTAATTGGAGGGGGAAAAATGAAAAATATGTTGAACTGTTTTGCGAATTCACCTCCAAATCATATACATTGTCACAACTTACCTCATTCATACCCACATCTGAAAATGTGTATAATCATTACGGGTTTCAAAAGGGGTTTTTTTTGTAATTGCCCTGTCGTAAACCTCCAAAATTTTTGAAATAAAAAAATCACCTTTTCATTTACGCTTTGGTGAAAACCTAATTGAATATTAAGTTTATTAAATATAATAAACCATTTTGTTCGCTAGTGGTTTACTTTAACCATGAAAGTTGGTATACATTTAAGGAATAGTGAAAGCGGTTAATTTGAAATAAAAGATTTAATTTGTAAAACCATAATTAAAAGGCGTTTCAAAGTGAATATGGTTTTGTTTTTTCGGTAAATTTTAGCTGTCGGGGGTCGGTTTAGTGGCGGACGTACTTGACGACGTTTCATTGACTTTTGGCATGTTATTCAAATTATTGATAATCTTTTTGGTCAAAACAATGATGCACCACAAGACGGTTTTACTGTTTTGGCGATTTTGGGGGTTTTTTAGTCGTTGTTTTTTGTCATCGTTGATTTTGACCATAATTAATCAACCCATATTTGCTGGTGAAGGATATTTAGACGCCTAGAAGTTACAAAGAACCTACCAATGATAGTGTAAATTTTGTTGACATTAAACGCGTTTTTCTTGCCATGAAATATCAAGTTAGAGTTTTCTGATTGAAAACGTGCCGCCTTCGCTATTTTAGATAGCCTGGGTTTTTTAGCACCAGGTCGTGTAAACAATGGCTATCTTACAAAGTCATTAAAGAATTATCCTTGCCTGAATTGCATAAGGTGCACTAATTTTGAGGATGACGAAGACGAGACTGCGACTACTGAATAGCTTTAACGAAGAGTGGAAGTGCTAAAAAGATCAGTAAAGACAATTATCTAGAATAATAAACGGGCATGAAATGTACTATGCATTTTTTTTGGTCTTCTTTGTCACAAAGCAGGGGCTGGTACGGAGGTAGAGTCGCTTGACGAGTTATATCCAGCGCCTTGTAAAAACGGGCTCTCGTAAATGGAAGTTGTGAAATTATGTCATCATCTTCATGATATTATTTGAGTTTTCTATTTTATGTCCACATACACATTATCTAACCAGGACTTGCTCAAAGACTGAGGTAGGAAATGGTTACCATGTTTGTTTTCCCAGCAGTGAAAAACCAGTACTTTGCAGAGTTGTCAAACACACGCAACAGATTTGCGTAGCATTTTCAAAAAATATGCCAACAAAAATTATCTCTTTTATTACTTTACTTAATATTTACTACGAAAGGGTTTTTTAAGTTAGAGCTCTTCTTGGAAGGTGAGCAGAGCTAACTAGAACAAGTTTTATTGTTTCCTTTGAGCAAGGTTTTCAAAATATTTTTCTAATAAAATCTTGTGTTTCTTTGTTTATTGAACCTTGTGTTCCAACAAGTATCGGTATGATGATAACGTTTATGCTCCACTTCTTTCTCTTTCTATCTCAAAAAGGTTTATGTATTTAGGCAGTGTGTCATGTAGTTTTACTGCTATATACCAGTCGGCTCGATTTCATTGGTAAAAGACGTATCACAGAGAGTAATGGAGACAAGCTGTCATTCTGGAAGATTCCTCTCTGAATGGTTACTTCTCCCAGTTCTTCTCTCGCCGATTCTAATGTTACCAGGTATTTCATCAAAATACCGATTTATTCCGTTTCAAATAAGCCCAAGAGCTGCTATTACAATTGGAATGACAGTCGTTTTAATGTTCCACATTTTGCTGATTTCTATTTCGAAATATTTGTATTTTGCAATCTTCTGGATCTCTTTTGTCGCAACATTTCTTTCTGATGGTACAGCCATATCAATTAAAGTACATAAACTCTTTGATTTTTATTTGATTACGATATCCAGCCTGTTTGCTTTGATTTCTTTGTCTGTGTCAATAGGCATATCCCACAATACTGTAACATCATCCACATCCTCATTATTATTATTATTATTATTATTATTATTATTGAGTGGTGGAGCAATACGAGCCCATGGGGGACTCAGGGGTAGAAACCCCAGCAAACCCATCCGACTACCAGCCCGATAAGGGTAAACTGGGTGCATGCATCACACCCATGTGTGTGCGATATTGATGTACATAAAAAAACAAACAGCACATGACCTTGCAGTTGGGGCCTGTTTAGGTTTCCCAGTTTAGGTGACCCATTCTGCTTAAAACGGTCTCCGTAGCGAGGCTTCACCCAAGACCTTAGGACTAAGTAACAAAGTAAGAACTCGGTACTCAGCCCTTCAGAACAAGAGAT
>RDPX01000044.1:2150807-2164507 GCA_003991215.1 Morbakka virulenta | reverse complement strand
AACATGGTTATCCAGAAAATAAGAACATAATTCTAATCCCCACTGGACCGACCACAAAGGATATGAGGAAAGTCACATTCCTTAAGTGGTTGGCGGGAGGCGGGGGGTTGTATAACAACACATAGAGAAATATTTTAGCATGGCTGTTAAATTTTGCTACTACAGCATGGAACAGATTATGTTGGTTTAAATGTTCAGCTGTGTGTTCCACCGTTAAATCCTTTGCGACAAACATATTGTTTATTAAGAGGTGGTCTTTATTTTCTTACTGATTTCAAGGTGGCCTTTTCGTTCAGACGAGAAAAAATTGCAATTTTCTAAAACATTGTTTATCCTTTTATTGTTTATTCACCGTGGGATTTATTCACCGTGGGATTTCTCCTGTTCTCTTAAGATCGCAAGTAGTTGTTGTGCTCGCAGGTGCTGTACTCTGTTGAACTGCAGAAACAAGTATAGCCGAATGTCTAATTTTGCCTTAATCAGTAGAGTTAAATATTTTAAAGAGACGTTTTGACCTCTTCTTTTGTAATTTCACCCTATTTTACTTTGCTATGTCAAAAATTTATCGTTATTCTTATCTTGATTCCTTAGCTTGTGTATTAAAGGCTTCACTATGACAACCCTTTTCAAAATGTTTATCTCTTTTGTTGAAAGAGCTCCCTTAAGATGGCAGCTTACTGTCTGACTTCTCTGTCAAACCTTTTTGCTTCTGGTTGTTTTTTTAATCATATTTTGACAAGAGAATATTTGAGGGTTTTTTTCATAGTAATTGTAGCATTTCCATTTCCTATATTTTATATGAAAACATTATTTCAAGAGATGGGTCATCGAGTATTAAGTTTCTTTTTCTGCTTACCTGGTCTCATTCCGTTTGGCTCTTCTTTTTTATTTGTTTCTCTCCTTTTGTTGGCTCTTTCTTTCCTTGATTTCAGTCACTTGCCATCGGTTAATCCTAGTCACGTCGTTTTTTATATGAGCTAGATTTTTTCAATTTGATAGTAACTTTTGCTACCATTTTACTGTCCGCAGATCTTAATAGGTCTTCCAGTTGATTATATTTCAGATAATTTTTGTAGGGCTGTGCATCCAGCGTGCAGTATTTTGCAGTACTTTCCTATTGCCTGCGTTACTTCTTTTTATTGGTTGGAAATGTTGGGCATATGTTAAGGCTATCTTTACTGTATTGCAGTTTTCAATTTCCAGACACATTATTAACAAGTATGTACTGTAAGAATTCCAGTATACCTCAGAGGGAGGCGTTCCTTGATAATCTGCGCCATCTACAATGCAGCATGATTTTGTTAGGATTTGCTTTTTCTAGCCTTGCGTCAAATGAATGTACCATTTTTTACGTTACCAGAAATCAGTAAACTGTCAAGAAAGGGTAAAGAGCGCTTCACCTGCCCATGGGTCAGTACTGTTTTCCTACCAGATTTAAGCCTGGTATTTCAATCCTCCCAGAAATCCATCACTGACCCTAGAATTGTACTATTTTAAGTGTAAACGGTGGTTACGAAGATGAAGGTGAATAAAGCCATGGGTCCAGACGGAATCTGCATCGAGGTGACGAAGGCACTCGAAAAGTTCATGATACGCAGTCTCTGAACTACTCAACGATATATATATGGCAGCGGGGAAACCCCTTCGGATTTGACCAAATCTCTCTTCATCGCAAAAAGGTGTTACCGAGTGCAAGCTACACAGAACCATCAGTCTAATGAGTCATACAACTAAGGTCCTTACGCGAGTCACAGTGCCAAAAGCAAGAAGAGCAATGAGGGCAGAGATAGGAAAGCAATAAGTTGGTTTTGTCCAAGACTCAGGAACAAGAAAAGCAATACTTGTGAGAAAAAGAATGCTGCCGGAATGAGCCATAAAAATGCAGCTTGAGCTATACCTGTGTTCCATTTACTACTCAAAGACACTCGACAAAGTGAAATACGTGCCTGGTAAAGGTGCTGCAAGATCTGGACATAAACGGTAAGGGTATAAGACTCTATAAGAATTTATACTTGGAGCAAAATGAGGTTGGGAAATACTGCAATATTGGAAGAGGAGTATGGCATGGTTGTGTCTTCACACCAAATCTATTTAATCTATACAGTGAGAACATTGTGGAAAGTATCGAAGAAAAAGACGGTTTTGCGATTGGTGGGTACAACGTGAATAATATACGATATGCTGATGACACGACTTTCATAAGCAATACTCCAGAGAAGCTACAACAACTACTCAGCGCAGTCGTAGAGGAAAGGGGGAAAAGGGGTCTTGGCATTATTATCCGGAAGACGTTTTGCATACCTGTGAGGAAAAGGAATTTGATGTGAATTTGAGCTGAAAAACAGCAATAAATGCCAAAGATATTCAGCAGGTAAATAAATTTAATTATCTTGGTGGTATGATTACATCAGACGGAAGATATATGATGGAAATACGGAAACGAATTGCCACAACAAAAGAGGTATTCCAACAAATCTCCAACATACTGGACAACCAACCCCCCTCCTTGGATACCAGGCTCAAAGGCNCGTTACTTCTTTTTATTGGTTGGAAATGTTGGGCATATGTTAAGGCTATCTTTACTATATTGCAGTTTTCAATTTCCAGACACATTATTAACAAGTATGTACTGTAAGAATTCCAGTATACCTCAGAGGGAGGCGTTCCTTGATAATCTGCGCCATCTACAATGCAGCATGATTTTGTAAGGATTTGCTTTTTCTAGCCTTGCGTCAAATGAATGTACCATTTTTTACGTTACCAGAAATCAGTAAACTGTCAAGAAAGGGTAAAGAGCGCTTCACCTGCCCATGGGTCAGTACTGTTTTCCTACCAGATTTAAGCCTGGTATTTCAATCTCCCAGAAATCCATCACTGACCCTAGAATTGTACTATTTTAAGTGTAAACGGTGGTTACGAAGATGAAGGTGAATAAAGCCATGGGTCCAGACGGAATCTGCATCGAGGTGACGAAGGCACTCGAAAAGTTCATGATACGCAGTCTCTGAACTACTCAACGATATATATGGCAGCGGGGAAACCCCTTCGGATTTGACCAAATCTCTCTTCATCGCAAAAAGGTGTTACCGAGTGCAAGCTACACAGAACCATCAGTCTAATGAGTCATACAACTAAGGTCCTTACGCGAGTCACAGTGCCAAGAGCAAGAAGAGCAATGAGGGCAGGGATAGGAAAGCAATAAGTTGGTTTTGTCCAAGACTCAGGAACAAGAAAAGCAATACTTGTGAGAAAAAGAATGCTGCCGGAATGAGCCATAAAAATGCAGCTTGAGCTATACCTGTGTTCCATTTACTACTCAAAGACACTCGACAAAGTGAAATACGTGCCTGGTAAAGGTGCTGCAAGATCTGGACATAAACGGTAAGGGTATAAGACTCTATAAGAATTTATACTTGGAGCAAAATGAGGTTGGGAAATACTGCAATATTGGAAGAGGAGTATGGCATGGTTGTGTCTTCACACCAAATCTATTTAATCTATACAGTGAGAACATTGTGGAAAGTATCGAAGAAAAAGACGGTTTTGCGATTGGTGGGTACAACGTGAATAATATACGATATGCTGATGACACGACTTTCATAAGCAATACTCCAGAGAAGCTACAACAACTACTCAGCGCAGTCGTAGAGGAAAGTGGGAAAAGGGGTCTTGGCATTATTACCCGGAAGACGTTTTGCATACCTGTGAGGAAAAGGAATTTGATGTGAATTTGAGCTGTAAAAAGACAATAAATGCCAAAGATATTCAGCAGGTAAATAAATTTAATTATCTTGGTGGTATGATTACATCAGACGGAAGATATATGATGGAAATACGGAAACGAATTGCCACAACAAATCTCCAACATACTGGAGAACCAGGCTCAAAGTTCCTAATGATTACGTAATTCTAGTTCTTACCGATAGGAGTGAAAGCTGAACCATCATACGAACCACAGAGAAGAAGCTGGAGATACCAGAGATGTTGTTTCTATGCCAAATACTAAGGATTTCGTGGACAAATTTACCACATTACCAACGAAGATGTTGTGAGGAGAACAGGATGCAAGAGAAAGCTGTTGTCCACCATTCGTGAAAGATAACTGTCATTTATGGGGCATATGTTGAGAAAAGAGGAGCCATAAGACTTGAAGATTGATAGAAAACGAGCAAAGCGTCAGCTACTGAGGGCGGCGAAAGTCAAGATTATCTGGAGAGGCATGATCGCCCTCCTTTTGCTGGAACATGACACCTGAGGAGGATTTCAAACCTAGTGGTATTGAATGAAACCGTAACTCTGGCTGGACGGTTAAGATTTTATGCGATGCCGATGGACAGTCCAATTTCCTGGCTATGTTTGCATACACATTTATTATTTTAGTCATTCATTTATTATATGTCATTTATTTACTTATTTATTTTATATATATACATTATTCGTTTATTGATTGATTCACAAAATTATTATTAAACATGGTTCGGTCAATACAATAACCTACTCCTAACAATAGAGATGCCATTTTACTAACCTGTACGTGGGGACTCATTGGATTAGAGTTGTTTCCTCCAAACGTAGGTCAGGACTCCTTAACCCGAACAGCTGGAGAATATTGTATGAATAATGTTGATGTTGCATCAAGATCATCCAGTAATGCTTTTCTGGTTCTTTTTCCAACTTCGGATTTCTCAATTTCCTCTCCCATATCTATGCTATCGTATGGGGTCTGTAAGTTAATTACGTTTCAGCCTGTCTTTATTATATCACTAATGGTCACATCAGAAAGACCATCTTTATTTACTTGGTTGGTTTATATACTTGTACCATATAGTATGTTCGAAGCATCATTATTTTGTTTTACATAAAATTATGTTATTATGTTGTATTGTATTAGATGCTTGTGTGGTTCAGTCATTCATCAGTTGGCGGTGAGGCATAAATGAAGTTTGTTGACAACGATTCTCACTCATTCATTGCTGCAAGAAATTTTAATCCTGAGAGTCCAGTTACCTTCTTCAGAAGAGTCTCGATCTTAATATGAGACCTTTCATCTCGTCGCTTGACCTCCAGGGGCCACAGAAGCACATTTTCCGCAGGTTCGTCGAGTTAGAATATAAGTCCAGGCAGGTCCAAATGTCGGCGTTTAACAACTGCCGATATTGGAAGGCAGCCATTCAGCATTTTGTTTGTCACATGGTCACGCCACGAAAAGCTTTATATTACACATAACATTTTGGTGTATGATCAATCAAGTTTCTTTGATAAAGCAACGTTTAGTACCAAATAGTCTGATCTGTAGGGTAGAATGATTTCGACCAATGCCTTGAAAACTATCGAGTTTTGTCTCATTGTGTACTGCATGTTTCATATACTATATATTATGCATTTATATTATATAATATTTTTTATTTTATTATATTTTTTATATTCTAATACGATATTAACCATGATATTCATTCATTACTGTAGTGTGGAGTACTCGTAGATTGGGTTGCCTTGGGATTCTTTGCTTTATACCAGTGTCACTTAGCCATGCCTGAAAGGACTGTTGTAGTTTAAGGATGCTGTATTTTTTCCTATTATAATTTGTAGCTCTTTGTATTTCTTCAGTTGTTCAAATTCCTTTGCGGAATTATTTTTCCCCATCGATACTTTTATATCAATTAATAGGCAGGTTTTTTTAATCCTTAACTACTATGCTGGGACTAATTAATCTAATGACGGCCGTCTTGTAAGTGACATTATCAGAGGTTTGTTCGTAAAGTAAGAAAAATATTAACAACAGTCACAGGATTTTGAATTACAGAGGAAAAGAAATAATAAAAAAAGTCCACCATGGGATATTTTTTGGTCCCTGTTGTAAAACGTAAAGAAACACGACATTTAGATCAATATGATCTTCTAGCCAATGGACAAGGGAGCAAGAAAGTTAAATACAAAAAAATGTTTGTGATATGAGTTGAGCTATCTAAGCGTTCAATATAGTAAATCGCATTAAGGCTGCAAAGCCATTTTTGTAGGCTGCTCCATCTTTGGAGCTAATTTTAGCCAATGAG
The DNA here is from genome assembly GCA_003991215.1 of Morbakka virulenta. Classification (NCBI taxonomy): domain Eukaryota; kingdom Metazoa; phylum Cnidaria; class Cubozoa; order Carybdeida; family Carukiidae; genus Morbakka; species Morbakka virulenta. Next base: position 2,158,454 of record RDPX01000044.1, on the reverse strand, counting down.
GCCTTGCTGTCGAGAGCCTTAGTAACCAGTTACATATGTATAGGGTATGTCATATTAGTGACAACGTTGAGAAATGTATGCTTACAGCTTGCCCTCGGAAATGCCCACAAATTTAAGTACTAATTTTTTTGATTGAAACAACTTTGTTGTTAAATGGCTTAGGACAGGTGTAATAAGTCGGTTTCTGTCAAAATCTGAAACAGATTTTCAAATAGAAGATTAAAACTGAGACCTGGTTCTATTAACGCATTCAAGGCAGGTGTTTGTAAGATGAATTCTGATAGACAAACACTTTTGGCAGGTGTACAGAAGTACGAATTTTGATAAATATTATTCGCATCGTGTGGTCTAAAGTAGATGTAATTTTTCATCCATGAACACAACATTTTCTGGCTTTTGCTTGATTTTGAATAGTAGTTTACCTTCTAATATTAAGCCAACACGAGGGACTGACTATTGAAGTTTGTTCTTTTGACTACCAGACCTCATGTAACAAACGAGGAAACAGGCTTCCACACCAATGTGTGGAAAGTTTCCGGGCGAATGAACACGAGAAAATAAAACACAACCAGTTTACATCTAACATATAAGTAAAAACAAGTTATCATACCTTTTTAATAAACGAACTTCGCACTGTTCCTCAAGGTAAACTTAACTTTCATCGGAATTTTCAAAACGTTTTTTGAAATTAAAGAGTGTTAGATTTTACATTTTTGTAGCCTTTTCTGATATTTCTAATATTTCACGGTATTTTGACCAACTTCCTTTCATGAGAAAATGGATTTTGCGGCACAGTTTTTTAAACGCATTTCATACAAGTGTCATATTTTTGAGTAGCGGTGGTTTTTAGCTCGTTGACTTCATTTGTTAATGTTTTCCACAAAACAGAAAGAAGAAAATATAAAGCCTTGCGTGGATTTAACATTTTCTATTCTTGTTACATCCAAATATCAAAGTTTTATTTCATACGCAACACTTAATTAGTGAATTACCCGTTAATTAGCAGAGCTAAGTGGAGACATTTTTATGAAAGAAGATGCACCTCCACGCTGGAATTAACATGAGACGCATATTTTCTATCCCAGACAAAGAGTTTGGCTGCAATTTTGAAGCCTTTCTTTTAAAGACTGATCAGTTTTCACAGGTGTACATTACAATTTGGACTCAAAAAGGGTTTTTCACAGGCACCGCTCGCCCATAACAAATTATATACATTCACTTCACTTTATTATTTATATTTACAGCCCAGCAAATATAATTTCAAACATACAGATCGGAGAATTGTACGCACCATAGTAGCCTTTCTATTAGAATACCTTTCTTGTCCGTATCTAATGATTCGTTGCCATCTTCATTGATACTCCAGCAGCCAGCAGGTTTCTTTAACACGTTTATGGATGTCTGTTCTTAAAAGTGTACCCCTCTTCCCTTGAACAGTCCATTTGTTCAGCATAGCGTATTTGATTAAATGGTCTCTATAGTATTATCTGATGGTTGTGGCAAAAAGGAGCTTCTTTTTATGTGACGTATTTTCTTCACGGCAGATATGCGGCTTTTTTGAGATGTTGTGCATAGAGATTCCTCTTATTGGAGTTGTCTTTACAATATTCTGTATGCCCTGATGAGAGTATGCACATTGAACTTTCTTATTAGCTTTGCTCCAGACACCCTTCACCGCAAAACTTTTTATTTGGATCTAGCGGGATTCGGTTTTCTTTAATTTTCTTTTAACAGCTACGCTTCAACCAAAAATTTTAACCGTAATTTTTGTTGGCACAATAAAGTTTATAATTTTCGTATCAAAGCTGAATGGTTTTTTGAAGGTACCCTGTAAGAAGACTTGATCTGCCACTAAAGAAGCATAAGTGGAGTAAAAACATGCTGTTTTGATAGCCAGACAACTTTGAGTTTTTCTCTGGGCCTCCTTTAACGTATATCTAAAGTTTAATATAATTCATCCGAAAGAATTCTGTAATTGGTAATAAATAAGTCTGAATTTAATTAAGCGGTAACATGTTAAAAAGAGGTGGGCTCAATGACTGTGTGTGAAATGAACATAAGAAAGACCAAACGTATTTAAACTACAAAGGAACACGGATGCTAAAGAAGTGAAATCAGTTCCTTAGCTTAAACCATGCCTAGAATATTCTTCATTTACAACATAAACAATAGGAAACAAGATGACACAACCTTGATACCCAAACTGGAGAAATTGTGACCCACTCAGGTGAGATTATGCCAGTACTAGTAAGATGCAAAAATAAACCCGAGCAAACCTTTTAAAACGAATGAGCTTGAAAGTATTTCACTGAAATGCAATTGTGCTATAAAAAATGATAGAAACCTAGGTGGAAAATTGTTACCGTGCAGATACGACCCATGACACTGAACTCAGGTCTAGCGACAATAATTGTACTGAGCAATGCAATCACAAGAAAGAATTTCTTGTCCATTTTTATTGAGCATTTAAATCACAGGTCCATTTTGGCTATCTTTATCCCAGGGTATGAGCTTTTTGGTACTTCTCTCATAACCTTGAAAATTCTAAACTTTATTGTCTCAGAGAAAGCCACAGATCTGAGAGCTTTATCATGTGTCGAGTCGTAAGCTTATTTTGCGTTTTTAAAATTTTTTTTCTTACGTCAATTTTTAATGTTTATTTTTTTCAAGTGTTAAAACACTAGCACATATAAACTTCGAATATGCTTCTACAGCAACATCCAAGTACAAAACTTGAAAAGAGGAGACTGAACTGGTCAGCATCCTGCGGACCTCAATGGGGTACTATGTAGGACGTCAAAGCCATTAAAGAAATTTGAAGAGGTTTTCTTCTTTGCGGAGGATAAACAATAGTTAGACTACCAGAGGGAGAGTTTGATTTAGCAATGTTATGTTCCTACTACTTTGGTACCAGGGTAGAGGTGATCGTCACTAAGATGTTCTTGCGAACGATGATAATGATGATTATGGTGATAATGATGATGATGATTATAATGATGGTGTTGATGATCATAATGATTGCCATCACCGTCAAATCGTGCTGGAAGTATGTGAAGTACCAGGTTGTTAAGTGAATATTTTAATTGCAATGAAGTTGAATGTTTTGCATTTAGTCATTTACCCAGAAAGTGAGAACCATTCAAATTTGAGGAGGATTTATTAAACTTGAAGTTGACGCCACCATTTTTTTCTGTAAGACTTGCAGTGTGTGCTTCTTAACCACCAACAGAAACAGAGGGGCAGACATTTGATACCTTTAAGACATATTGCTGGCTATGACTCTTGAAATGTCCCTGGTAGTTGGAAAGAAAATCTTGATTTGCTAATTTGAATTGGAACCAAAGGGGGTCTTTAGTGGAAAATCCGTAAAAGGGAGATGGAATTTGGACAGGGGATTAGAAAAGGAAGCAAAGGAAGATGCGATGCGAACGTTATTATGGAAGGAAAGTGAAGAAAACACTGAACATATATAAGTGATCATACAAGCTTTATCATTGATATTTGGCTTTAACGTTGCATTTGTTGTGAACATTAAAAATTTTGGCATATAAAGAACGAAAGTTGCCCGTCTGTATGCTGACAATTGCCGTCCGAATGAGAGGACGTTTGCCTTATTTCAGCCCATATGGGGGTAGGTTTCCAGATTAGTTTTGTTTATGCTTTCAGATAAACAGCACAGGCCCGGTGTGGATGCCAGTTGCTGACAAATAATTGCAAGCTCTTTTAACACTACTTTTCTTCAAGCATAATTAGGTTGTTTGCACATTTACTTGAATTATTTGTACCATTTTGGTTTTCTGTATTTAATATTTTAGGATGGATCAATTAGCTTTAAGGAATTTATAACAGCGTTGTCAATAACATCACGAGGAAGCCTGGATGAAAAGTTAGAATGTAAGTGCTATCCCACCGTCATTGATCATGTACAAAAGCATATGTGCCATTTTTTGGACCGGGTTTGAACCTCTTTAATTGCTAACCGTTCCGAAAGCAGTAATCCTTCACAGAGCATGCACAAGCTTGCCCTTGTTCAGTTTCCAAAACTCGTGAACCGCTAGTTCTTTACATGATGATTCACTAGCAATTACGGAAGGCAATCAAATGCTAGTATTCTCTTGTACCCAATGCCTTCCTTTGATATAGAAACCCATTTTCCTCGTCTTCTTTTCTCTTATGTTTTCTCCTCTCCTCCCCGCCTCATCCTCTTCTCCCGTCTCTACTCGTCTTCCACTTCTTATTCCTCTTCCTCTCTACTCCCCTGCTCCTCCTGGAAATACTGTCATTGTATTTTCCTTGTTCAGTTGCGTCATTCGTATTTTAGTCAATGGCACCCCATGTTCTATTCTCTTTTTGTCCCTTTTCGAGATCTTTTGCCACTTCGCTCGATGTTATCTTGATCCTTAGGCTTTGATTCCCAAACGTTCACAGTCACTACCAATCTCTAGTGAAACTGAACAGTCATACCACAGTGATAACATATTAACATCGTCTTGCAGCTACTTCTAAGGATTCATTTATTGACTTGATTAGGAATTAATGTTGAATTGTACCTAGTTTTCTGAATTTGAGATGAATTGTTAGGTCGCGTAGGTAACCGTTGTTACTTCAAAAATTCCATCAGGGTACGATAATTAAAGCTAAACCCCATGGGAAGTATTCAAAAAGACTTNAGATCTTTTGCCACTTCGCTCGATGGAATCTTGATCCTTAGGCTTTGATTCCCAAACGTTCACAGTCACTACCAATCTCTAGTGAAACTGAACAGTCATACCACAGTGATAACATATTAACATCGTCTTGCAGCTACTTCTAAGGATTCATTTATTGACTTGATTAGGAATTAATGTTGAATTGTACCTAGTTTTTTGAATTTGAGATGAATTGTTAGGTCGCGTAGGTAACCGTTGTTACTTCAAAAATTCCATCAGGGTACGATAATTAAAGCTAAACCCCATGGGAAGTATTCAAAAAGACTTGTTATATGTTAATTGCTGTATATGTTGCGCAGTAAGTGGTACAAAGAAACATCAGATAGTTACTGGCGCAGGTTTGAAATTCTGCTACCGAAACTACTAGTTTTACGTAGCATTAATTCCATTAATTACCCAAGCAGCACTTTGTTATTTACATATGAGTAAACACCAGAGTATTTCCAATGGTGTAACTGATAATAGCATTGTGTCTGCGGCTGTTTAGATCTATAGTACATTTACATTTGGTCTTGTACAAAGCTTCAGAAAAGCCCACGAACGAGGGCGACAGGAATTTCTATACCCCACAAAAGCTGTTTTGGTACAACCCAGTCTATGTAACTGGGGTAATCAGTCGTGACTTTTTGTAAATCGTCGATTTTTTCATTGTAATTTAAGGACCTAAAAACTCTGTCTTTGATTTAAAGAAACCTATCGTACAACAGTTGTAAGGAGTGCCGTATTTCCAAGAAATCTCGGAATACGCCCCGATTTTTAATGGGGTAGTCGTATCCTGTTCTAGAATTGTTGTTGTTGATGGTGTTGGTGTTGGTGTGGGGTTTTTTTTGGGGGGGGGGAGGTAACATTTTAAACATTAAATACATATTTTATTTCTACTTTCAGGGGCATTTTCCCTTTACGACTTAGACAAGGATGGATACATAACGAGAGAAGAAATGCTTAACATTGTCGAAGCTATTTATAGGATGGTGGTAAGTTCATAGTATTCTTCTGAGCATAACATGCTTGGATATCTCAGCTTCAACAAGCTTCAACACGGAACACTCAGTCTTTTTCATTATTACAGCAAGAAATTTGCCTCTTAGACCTGTGGCATGGAAGCTTAAATGGTTGTTTTTATTCTTTGATTTTCAATTCAAGAACGGGTGAAAATAGAACGCCCATTAATGGGACTCGATACCAGTCTCTACCAGTGTTCTACCCACTGAACTAGCTGGCTGACCAGAAACTTTATATATTTTATTGTTATTTATTGAAGCAATGGGTTGAAAGGTAAATGTCGACATTAATGACGATGAAGGAAATGACACACAGCTCACCTTGACCTGCTACTCATCGCAGCTAGTAACATAGTAAGCACAAGTAAAAGAAACCTCTTTTGACATGGCGAAAGGGCGAAGCAACAATTTACGATGTTTTTAAATGCAAAATGACATAGCAAATTTCAGACATTTCGAGAGAAAAGTGCAAGAGAATGCAAAAGTGCATTCAGCGTCTATAAAAATTAGACTGAAAAACCCCACCAAGAAGAAAGAAAAAAGAAGTGTGTATAAAGTACTTTATGAATAGATGTGTGAATAACGAAAAGATAAATCTTCCAAGAACAAGAACAAGAAAAATACAAAAATGTAGAAGCGCGGCAATACTTGCCTGCGCTTAAAAAGTAAATTTCAGGAGAAAGCAACAGAAATCCAACCAAAACAAAAATGGACTGAAAAGGCCACAAAGCAGCGAGAGTATTAAAGCATAGTAAAAAATTGGGCCAAAAATTTTGACCTTTTGGAAAATTTAGAAAAAAAATGAAATCGTCAACGATATACCTGTTTAATTACATAATAATTCCTACACATACTTACAATAATACAGACAAATACTATATTAATACTGTGCTAAAAAATTGGAAAACGCATGGAAAAATGGTTTTGAAAAATATTTTATAAAATATTTTTATAATTTAATGATATATAATTTAATATTATATAGTAGAATATAATATAATATGTTATGTATCACATCGTATCATATTTAATAAATATAGAGATTTTTTATTAAAGCTATCGAATTTTATGATTTTTTAGCTCTTGGATTCTGCGATTTTTACAGATCTCAATCTCGCAATCTTGGATAAGATTCTGATATTTTTGTCCCGTTCAGACATGAGCATAACCTTTGGCTTCCAGCTAAATTAAGTTAATTATGTAGTCAGATAAAAAACGTTGCTTTATTAGCCAATATACCTCCTTAGATAAGCTGACTGGGTGGCTAAGTCGATTTATTGGATAACCATGTCATTTATCGCCGTTTGAAGTCCACACGCATATTTTGACACCCAAACTTTCAATTTATAGCCAGTTCATTTTCACCCCTGACTAATCCAAAAATAATAAAATAACACAAGGATGTTTAAAGAAAAAAGGACGTGATTCGGATAAGAGAGCATAAAGAAAACGTAATCTGAAAAATAAGAGACTGTTACCTTTACTCTTTCTCTTTCCACTCTCTTCGCTCCTTTCTCTTTTATACGAAGTCCGTCCTTTATTATTATTATTATTATTATTATTATCGAGTGGTTACACACCATCTAGTGATGGATGGGTGAAAAACCCACATTCAGCGCCCAACAACAAGCCAGGAAAGTTGAATGCAGGCACATGTACTGTAGCCACAAGAGTGAGATAAAATAACCAAATAAAAATGGAAACATCACTTCAACCTTGCAAGTGGCGCCTCACGACAAGTGAGGAAAGGCACATTGCTCAAGCGGTTGTTGTTGTATGACAACAACTCATGACTACAGCACTCCCCACTCCTAGCCTGATAGCTGACAATACATGGAGAGATGTCTTAGTACTAGCACTAAGTCTGGTATTGCAGCATTGAATACAGACTGGATATTTGTTATTGCCCTGTTTGGTGACAAAAACAACAACGCACA
>RDPX01000044.1:2127064-2144075 GCA_003991215.1 Morbakka virulenta | reverse complement strand
CTAATAGGTTTACCGTTCTCATCAAATGGATTACTTCTATAGAAGCACTCCATAATGACTTTGTTGATTTCTTTACTCCATTTCTTTCTAGCAGTAGCAGGATGACGACTGGGTTCTCGCTGCTGTGCCGAGAAACACCTGACGGGCGTGGGCCCTTCACCTTGAGTTCCAGTCCCATTCACCCCGTTATTCTCAATACTTTGATTGGACATTTCATTCATAAGAAGTTTAGTGATTTTTAGGTTACACAACCACCGGTATTTTTATCGAGACACCATCTCTAGACGATTGCCAACCAAGGCTCAAGAGCGGTTCGCCTGCCCGTGAGACAAACTTAACTCTGCCGGACGTCAACCCGGTATTTCAAGGTTTCGGAGTGGGCTAACAGGTACTACACCTTGCCCAATGGTGACCTGGAGGTAGTTGTGGCAAAGGGTAACCTCGTTCGCCCACGTCGAAACTCCACAACCGGGTGCAGTTTATCGTCATACCCAGGACGAATTATTATTATTATTATTATTATTATTGTTATTATTATTATTTATACAGGATAAAACATTTCAATGCTACTTGCATTGCTATTAATATATGACCTGTTAATATTTCCCCTTACCCCACTAATTACTTTTCTTTCTTCTCTATCTTCTCTCTCTTCTCTCCCTTCTCTCTCTTCTCTTCCTTCTCTCCCCCCTCTCCGTCCTCTCCGTCCTCTCCCCCCTCTCCGTCCTCTCCGTCCTCTCCCTCCCTTCGGGGTTTAGATTGAAATGGACTTAATCGACAATTTTTTTGAAATTTTTGGCCATTTTTTATCGCGATTAGATAGATCATCAGTGTTAATGTACACTATATGCATTTTGTGCCCAAAATAAGGTGTTTTCAACTAACCTAAAAGAGACACGAGCAGTGAAAATTTAACTGTGCGGTTAGTTTACAATTCAGGTCTTTTTCCGTTTCAGGGGAAAATGGTAGACCTACCAGAAGACGAAGACACGCCTGAAAAAAGGGTTGACAAAATTTTTAGGAAAATGGATAAGGTAATTAATTTTGAGATATAATTAAGGATCATCAAGGTATGGCATATATGTTATATGCCCTCATCTTTTACGTTTGTTTATGGCATTGTTAAATGAGGCACTATTTAGGTACAGATGATATATTTAGCAGGGAGAGACAGTAGAGGTTGGGGGTGGGCGAGCAGAAAGAGAAAGGTATTGGGGATGTACCCTGTCTGATTATCTGACTATTTACATAACAGGAGAGACAGACTGAGCAGCGAGTCAAGGCTGGCGCTTGGCAAGAAGGGAGGGATAGTAAATGAGTTAAAATACTTCCATCGGATTTTCTGATTTTTTGAAATTGTGCATTTACATACGGATGATTTATTGCTACTTGTTACCGAACTGAGTTTAAAAACGCAGTAACTAGTGTTATGGAAAACATGCTCTTCTAATATTGTGCTAATCAGATTTTGCCCACCTGTTTCTTATTAAGTCGTTGTAGCTTGATCGGTACCATTGAAGATAGTAGATGTTGTTATTTTCTCTAAATCCTTTAGACTGTATCCAAGTCGCAGATCCTATCTTGTCACGATTTCTTAACTGTTTGATAGAATGAATATTGATTTAATAAACAAAAATGTTGAAGGAAATAGTTAATTCATACTTCTGGCCACAACATTAACCCGGTGTAAAAGAAATAAACCGCAAAGTATTAATATAACAATAGTTCTTAATTGGCGGATCAACAAACACTATGTGAAGGAATCACAAGTGAGCGACATCATAATTTTTGTCGTTGTGTGCCTCCCTGTTTTAAGTGGCATGCTATTGATTTCGCACATGTTTTCGGGGATAGAGGTAAGAGAGAGGAAAGGCAGTCGCTTAAAAGTGATTTTATTAAAAATTATTATGAACAACATCTATCAACATCTATCATGCCTCAACTGGGGTCATAAAAGCTTGTATTGAGTCAGCTGGTAGTGTATTTTTTTAAAGGGTGTTTTAAAAATCTTGTAACATTGTCTAACCAGATTTTGGAATATCTTGAAAACCGAAATAAATAAAAAATCCATAGTTTCATTTGAAAAAACTAGGGAACCGAAGTTGAAGAGTTATTCAGCTCCAAATATGTATCGACGTATCTTAAATGGGAATGATAACACCAAATTTTTCCCTTACTTACATCATGCGAATTCAAACTTTAAGAATTGATTTGGACAAAAGTTCTTACAGTCTGGACGAATTCATCAGCTTTTAAAAAGTACGATGTGTATTCGAAAACTCTTGATCAACTTAGGCCTACTGTTTCCTTTTTCGAAAAAAACCCCACTGGTTATAAGACAACTTGTTGCGCCCAGTGAAGAAGTAGCTTGCAGCCGTTTCATTTTGAAAGGGCAACAGCTTTTACTTTTCTTGCTTGTTAGACGTTTGACTAATTAAGTTTTCCCTAGCTTGAGAGAAAAGAGGCTAAAACCCTTTAGAACAGTGTTTTTAGGGGATTTTGAACTATAAATAATGGCACGACAAAATGGTCTGGTTAACCCTGTTGGATTACACTGGACAACCTTTTTTTTCAAAAGTTATCTGCGATTTTAATATGTTAGTGATTTTCTGGGTAATTTTGGGGTGGTGATTCCGAATTTGGAAGAAAAAATTATATCTATGGTGTGGTTTTCGTGTTATGCAATAATGTTGAAATTACGTAATGACGCATTTTGGGCTTATGTTGACATATTGCCTTTGGGATTGTGAGATGCTCAAAGTGTCTAGGGATGTTCTGTCCAATGTTTATGTCGTTTACATTAGCAACATGTAGCGGTCGATACATAAACTTGATGTTCGTTGACATACTTCCCTCGTGTAAACTTTTCTGTTTCGATGAAACATGTACATTTACGTGTACAATACATGCATAAATATGTTGAATTCAAACTTTGACTTTAACAACCCACTATTTGTAAATGTAAATCAAGATAACGTTATACAAATTACTTCAGTAATTATAGGCATTAATCACACATCGATAGCCAGATGCAGCATGTACAGTACAAGGATATAATTCAACAGATAGTCAAAGTTCGAAAAAACGGCTTGCTTTTTGGCTGTGGACGCCAGTGGTTTCCCGTTGTAGGAGCCAGCAGTAATCGCCCAACATTGCAGGATCCCAGCGGCCCTGATAGCGATGTCCGATTGTCGAGATTGTTTGGTGAAAGTCCTCGCCGTGTTCGTCACTGATTGCTCCAAGGTTGTCAGGGAAGAACTCCAGATGAGAGTGCAAGTAGTTGAGTTTCAATGACATACGGCAGCCCATTTTCTTGTAGTCTCGGAGAAGATTATTGATAAGTTGCACATAGTTATCTGATTTCGTATTGCCGAGGAAGTTAGCAATCACAGCTTTGAAGGACATCCAGGCAGTCACCTCCTTCGGAGCTAGGAGCTCTGTGAATTTTTCGTCCACGATCAGTTCTCTAATCTGGGGCTCAATAAATATTCCCGCTTCCAACTTCGCTTTACTGATCTTAGGGAACTTCTCGTCTATATACTTGAGTCCTTTCCTCTCCTCATCGATTACTTTGACAAACTGTTTCATGAAACCCAGTTTGATATGTAATGGAGGAAGCAGAGCACGCTCTGGTTCCACGAGCGGCTTGGCTTTGGAGTTCTGCTTTCCGGGCACGAAGGATTCTCGCTGTGGCGAGTTCTTTTTCTTGTAATGCTGGTCGTCAGCTGGACTATCCCAAAGGTAGAGCAAACAGCTGTGCTTCGTGTATCCACCCTGAAGGCCCAGCAGCAGTCCGATTACCTTGAAATCACCAAATATGACCCACTTGTGCTCCTGGTACTTTATGAGGTCAAGGACAATCTGCATCGTGTCGTACGTTTACTTCATGCCAACAGCATGCGCGATAGGAATACTTGGACTTACATTCCCGTTGTGGAGCAGCACAGCTTTGAAACTCGTGACCGAAGAATCAATGGACAATCGCCAGGCGTCTGGAGTATAATCGATATCCATCGTGCTCATCAGTCCAGCAACATCGACACAGTGACATACAGAGTTTGTTATTGATAAGAACTTGGCTAATTCTTGGTTGCGTGTGGGAAACTCAGCTATCCGCGTTGATTGATCCAGCATGTTCCAGTCATTGAGGCGTGATGCAAGTATTTCTGAGCGCTGCTTGGAAGGCATCAAATCGCGTGCGAGGTCATTGAGTTCGGGTTGCGTTATGAGGCGTATTTTGCTGTCAGGGGCTTCATAGCTGGGTCCAGATGGAGAATCGCTGGGGTCGGGGGTTGAATGTTGAGTGCCCTCCATTTGTGAGGAGCCAGGTACCGGCAGGTGATCATAATGTGGCACTGGTCGAGTGGCAGACCTAACTACTGCACAGCTCGTGACTCTCCTCACTTTCCCGATTCCATGGGTAAGCTGAATAAAACAAAAATACCAATCTCACAATCTGGCTCACGCCAGATCATAGGTACGGCGAAGGGCATCTTCCTGTCTCCCTTCGCCAAGTGATGCGGTCTAGTGAAGCATGATACACAACAATTTCGAGGAGCCTATGACTTGTCCAAGTCTGGCGTGCAGTCAAAAATATTTTTCATAGGCACTGATAATAACATTTTAAAACTTCCTACGTCGAGATACTATTGTATAATTTCTACAAATGTTGCTAAAGTTATCTGGTGAGTTTTTGTACGAACGAAGAGTTTCAGGTGGCATTTTTAGGCGAGAAAGAGTTCAATGCAATTAGTATGGCTTTCAAACCACAGGCAAAGTAAGTAATGGGACTATCACCACTCCCCGATAGTCTACTAGTATACTGTACATGTAGCTTCAATACCAACGGCAACATGGCAGAAAGTTGTGTAAATATTCCACGCTGTTCACAGTACCATATTTACGCAGTCAATGTTCCACAACGTTCATGGGATTAGGAGGAGGGGCAGATAAACAAACAAACAATAGCATTGCACACATTGAGAACTGCACAATAATATGGGATCTAATAATGTACGTAATATTGGAAAAATATTAAATGGCTGTAAAAAGAAAATCCAATCCACAGATTTAGTTAAAATCCCATATTCGTGACCAGGGCCCTCGACATGCCTAGAAAATATCATTTACATAAAAATCGCATTTTGACTGTTGCCCAATGTTATTAGTTTTTCAATTATTGGCATACAGATTTTCCTTTGTTACTATTGTCAAATGTGCCAGGTAGTAAACAATGTCTTCTTGTCGCATTAAATATACGGAAGTCCTTTGATAGGTGCTGAGTATTTGTTCAGCAAGTGAAACCCCNCACAATAATATGGGATCTAATAATGTCGATTACGTAATATTGGAAAAATATTAAATGGCTGTAAAAAGAAAATCCAATCCACAGATTTAGTTAAAATCCCATATTCGTAACCAGGGCCCTCGACATGCCGAGAAAATATCATTTACATAAAAATCGCATTTTGACTGTTTCCCAATGTTATTAGTTTTTCAATTATTGGCATACAGATTTTCCTTTGTTACTTTTGTCAAATGTGCCAGGTAGTAAACAATGTCTTCTTGTCGCATTAAATATACGGAAGTCCTTTGATAGGTGCTGAGTATTTGTTCAGCAAGTGAAACCTCAGAGTGCTTATTAGCCGTACAGAAACTACAGTTATTTGAATCAAACCATTTCTTTCTTCAGGAGCGTTATAGTTTCAGCTACGTAATTGAAGACAGTGCCATTGGAAGCAAAGCTGTAAGAGAGAGAAACAGAGATGAGCTTAATTGTCGACTAATGATGGCTAGATGAAAGATATGAAGAATTCCAGGTAGCGTCAGAACAAGCACACTATGCTTTAGACCCTGCAAGGCCTTTTCTTCCTTGTGACCATATATGAAATATTTTTTCTGGGGAAAGAAGATAAACGAAGAAGAACAAGTGTTTGATTAGGGGTTAAACAAAAAATGATATTCAAAGGACCATAACCGCAGCTTAAAACGGATGAAATCATACGAATCGAATTGCATCTTCAATCTGAACAACTTCTAAAAGATGTCATAAACCAAACAATGGCCTATTTTGGACACACCCAACGTCCTTTCGGGCTAAGGAGGGGAAGGTTTGAAGCAAGAATGAACTGGAAGCGGAAGAAGAGTGCAACTAAGACAGCTGTGGGAGAATACGCCACAGAAGGGTTTGGAACGGTAATTGCAGCAAAAAGACTCTCAGAAGACAGAAATGTGGTCTGAGAAAAGTGTGTTTTTTTCGATGACGAGCGAGAACTCTATCAGGATGAATACATACTGTATTTCCTGCTAAATGAGCGTATTTGGATTTTTTTATTTTCATTACGTGGCGCTTACCAGAGGGCGGCGCTTATTTCAGAAGTTGGGAAAAAACCTGAAAACAATGCAACATTTGACATATAAACGGTATATATTTTTGCAGAATTAAGTATATTCATCCCTTTTAAATGAAGGGGTTGTTTAATTAATTTTCATGGTATGACAATATCCCGAGAGCTTGAAATACCAAGTTGACGTCTGGCAAGTAAGGAGAAGGCCCATTTTAGCCTTCTTTGGCATCCCTCCAAGAAATGATGTCACGGTGAACACCAGCGATAGTGGACATTGTGTGGTAATCACTGACTGGTGGTGGTCAAGGTCTGCGTCATGGTTTCAGATACCCATTTCTATATTATTCATTGAAACTACCTCTTAAACTAATGGCCTCTAGCACCCGGCATATCTTGATTGGTCAGGGGTTGCGAAGAATCTCCTGACCCAAAACTGACATCATACCCGAGAGTGTAGACGCAAGAAGGGCAGTAATGGCCTTACAAAGATCCGGAAAAACTTATTACCTCCATAAAAAACTCTCCTTGGATTTCAGTAATGTCAGAAGTTTTCGTTCGAGTTCTTCCTTTGTTATAGCTTCCCCTTAATCTGACTCCTCTCGTATTCTTGCGATTTGCTACACAAGCCTCAACAGTGACCTTAATGTCAATGGCTATTTGCCTTTTTTTCGACTAGACTCTAATATGGTCTTGTTATCTATGCTCGACGTCATCTTTCGGCTTTTAAAGTACAAGAGCTTTGATCTAAAGATATAGCTGTCAGTGTTTATTTTATTCTTTCTTCTTCAGGCAGCACGTTACCAATTTTTCTTGTATCAATCTCCCTTAGGACAGGATCACACTGCTAACATCTTTGCCTTTGGCGACTTCAGTGCTCGTCACATTCGAACAGGACTGACGGATCTGGAAACGTTACTTGCAACTTCGCTGGTTGATTTTTCAGCAAAATGGCCTGATTAGGACTCAGGAAAACCTTCTCTTTTATATCTCATTTTGACTTATGTTCCTGAACATTTTTCAGTTTCATCTTTACCTTCTTTTTGGATCTTTTGCATTTGTTGTCACTGTTAAGGTTAAGGTAGCGATTTTAGATCTAGTTGACAAGCTATATCATCGTAAGACTTTTGAATATGCCCAGGCTTACTGGAATGGATTTCATCAGTTTCTTGGTGATATTCCATGGAATAATGTTTACCAAATCACCCTCTGATCCTGCAACGGAATTTGCAGAATGGGTTCAAGCAGGTATTGGAATATCTGTCAAATCTCATTCTCTTTTATTGTTCAATGCCTATTGTTCTCCTACCATTGGTCATCGCAATCATTTATCTGTTCAGTTTCACGTTTATAGAACTCCATTATCTCAGGTTTCATGGAAAGAGGCCAGTAACGCTTGTAAAAGGGTGGTTTTTATACCAGATCTCGCTATGCTGAGCGAGGTCAAAAACATATTTTTACTCAAAGGCTTGGATGCATATTTTGTTGTGATAAAGTAGTATTTTGCATTCTGTCAATTTAGGCTCCTCCTTTTAATGGTATTCGGTTTTCTATGGCTTCTAGAAATAAGGCCGATATTTTTGCCGGATTATTTTTCACCAATTTTTCTTTAAATGACACTGATGGGTTTTTTCCTCCATATTTTCCTTAATAAACTGATTAGATTTTTTCTGTCATCATAAATACAATGTCGGTGGCGAAGATTAAATTGAGGCTTGTTCAATCTTAACCTTGGGGTCTAGATTCAATTCGAGTGGTTGATTTACAAGATTGTTCTTCTGAAGTGTCTTTGTTGCTGTGCAAACTTTGCAATTATTGCCTGTTTCAGTCTTCCTTTCCTTAAAGCAGGCAGATACGTAAATATTACTTTAGGTTTTCTTGGCGGAATATGGTGAATGAAGTTAAGGAAATGGTAATGATGATGATGGTAATAATAACAATAATAATGATGATGATAATAATGACAATAATAATAATAATACTAATAAAATAATAGGAAGAAGTAGAAGACGACGAATTACGATAACAATGATAAAGCTCCTGAACAATTAAAGGCTTGAAGGAGGGGCAATAATAAAGACCGTTAACTATGGCCTGTTGCTGTCGTATAAAACGTCGTATAGGAGCCATCAGCCATGCCCCTTATGAACAATACATTGTGTCCAGTTTTCGACTTATAATCAAAGCTGGCAATTCACTATATCAGCCTCCTCTTTTAACCCTATATTTGAATGGCTTATTTTCAGGTTAAGGCTGAATGATTAAGAGCAAGAGGATGAAACGTTGGGATAAGCAGGTGGAATTTTTTTTAGATAATATTGGTCGGACTGTCGAAAGGCAGAGAGAGATGATTGGTGTCTTTTAGTTGCCAGCACCAAAGGATAATAGCGTTTCACTATGTCAGGTTACGGGTAAATGATTCGGATTTGTGTAATTTGGGATCTTTTGCAACATTTTTTAAACTTTGTATCAACCGCCTCTTGGATTGAGAGAATGTCATGTACCGTGGGTAATACGTAATACCAGTTGATTAATAGTCATTTTCTGTACTTTTATTTTATTGCTAAGATTTTTTGAGAATAATTCTTTGACGTCACAATAACAGTTGTGATAATACAGTGGGGAAGAATTTTTGTTAAAAGTAAATAAAATTATTGTCAATTAATATTCAACGCATGCAAGTTTTTAATGAACAGTGAGCAGGTTTTGTCTTATCTTTTGGGAGGCAGTTGGATTTTTTTTCTTGCATTTTATTGATGAAATTAGCAGTTGTACGCTATCTCCCGTTCGGGAACCATGAGAGTCGTAAAAAAATAGAGGTCATGGCGAAAAGTTTTTTTATATATTTATGTTTTGTTTTGTTTTTTCATCAGAACAACGATGGGATGCTAACAATGGAAGAATTTAGGGAAGGCTCGAAATGTGACCCATGGATTGTTCAAGCACTAGCAATAGATCTCCCAGAACAAGAGATCGATGGAGAGGACAAGGAACGGTGAAACTTACCGTTTGACTAATGCTTGGTGATTTCTCTGATTACCAATTAATATTCAACGCATGCAAGTTTTTAATATCATTTCTAGACAATTAAATTACTGCAATGTACTTCATTGAAACATCGCGACCGCTCAGGGCTTTTAGCTCTAAGGTACGAAATCGATAATCAGTGAAGGAATGTGTTCGATACTCGCACGTACAGTTTTTTTTACCACAAGAAGACATCTCAGTGTTAAGGAGGGTTAACATTATGAAGGGTACTTAACATAAGAGCCTAAAGCGGCCAAATAGGTTACTGTGATTCATCAATATTGTTCTTGTTTTCGCACATTGCTTTGTAGCCAGCAACACCTCGTTTTGCCGACTATGGACCTTTTGCCTTGGATCTTTTTTTTTGCCTTAGGTCTTGACGTTTTTTCATTGACCTGGGAGCTTAACCTAAATTATAACAAGGCAGATTGGGATCATGATAGTGAAATGCGTAGTCCTCAGTGCGTTATATGTTTAGCGTTCATTATGCCCACCTTTACTTGTTTAGGATTTAAATTTGTCTTCTTAGAATTTCATTACGTACACATAAACGCTATTGAGGTATAAAGCGTAGTTGCTGAATGACGGCAAGTTCCACGTAAGCTGTTATTTTGACTTTAGATAGTTTTAAGAATGTTTACTTTTATTTCTTCAAATATTTAGCTTGAAATGCTCTAACGTCAAATACTTTATTTGAAGGTCAGTAAATACGGCATTGCAGAGGCAGTCAAAGTAGTGACTACGTTGGAATAAATAGGAGTGGTCACGTGGTTCTTGAATGTTACTAGGTAAAAAATACGATATGATATCGGGTGTCTTAAAAATCTTCAGCCAATCAAACTACAAAAAAGCATTAAAAATGCAAAGTATTCATTAAGTCAGGGGCAAGATAACTGATAAATGAATAGTCGTAAACATAGGATCAAGACCAAGATTTTGAAGATGTGTCATCCAAAAACCTACAGAATGAGTATGAAATCAGTAATATTCAGATGTGCTGTTGTTCATTTGAATTCATAAGCTGTTAATCAAAATTCTATTTTATGATTAACTATGACTAAATATCTTTTAAATCCAGTAATTTTATGATTTTACTTTGGATTACGAGGAACATGCACCGCAGCTTACTGTCTTCGACTCCCCGACAATATAAATTCGTTTTTGTTACCCCAGCTTGTTTTGTATCCTTCTTTGTACAAAAATTCAGAAGACTTAACAACCTTTGATATTCGATCTTGTAAAGTGGATCCGGGCCAACGATGAGCTGATTTGCCCAATTAAAGATGAGGCAAATGTTGTGGATGTATCGTCTAAGTAGCTCATAGGTATTAGTGGTTAAACAAGGGGTTTTTCGGTCATCATGTTTGAATTTTGTTGCTTACAGTATGCAAAGTACCAAATTGCACATTGTAGCGTACGAGAATTTTAGCAAATGAGGGCATTGAGATCACAGTGGATTCGTGAGCTTACTGGGTGCTGTAAAACAGACACGGCTGTGGCATTGGCTGGAGCTGTGGGACAAAATTAAAGAAATACACTAAAATAAAAAAGGAAATAAAACAAATACTGTAGTCTGTCAAAACTCAGCTGTCAAATCATTTAGACGTCCGACGCTAATCCTTTATCCTTGGTATATTGATAAAGTGAACACTGATCATTGAAACTCGACACTCTACACTCTACATTAAAAGTGTACACTAGTACTTTTGGGACGTTTTTGTATCATACCAGCTACAGCATATACTCTCTGTTTAAAAAATGTCAACCGGTGAGTCCTCAAGTCATGGGTGATAACTTTTCGGTTGATCTAATTTGATTTTTAAAAGATAGACTTATTAATTTCTTATAAGTGTTATTTATGGTACCAGATCTGAATGCGGGTGGCTGTATTTATGATAAATATGTTATAGAACAACCCCAGGAATCAACCACTTACAAAGGTGATCAGCTTGATTACAGCCAGTTTTTTAGTACACTCTTGATATCAGTGACTCTTCCTACCCATCTTTCCACGGTACTTGCATCCCCTTATTTGCATTTCAATGACTGCCAAATAACAAACTAGTATTTTACCATGCGAGGCATTCTACGTTTGACCCGTCCATGAATATAGTTTGCCTATTAAAAATGTCGAATTATTCTTTTTATATGTGTTTTGGAGATAAAAAGCCTGCAATGTATAATGACTTGATGGTCTTAAAAACATATAGCATTTTTCGCTGAAATGGCGGCCTTACTCAAAGAGGCCTAAGATGTAGAGCAAATTCAAGGTATTGTTTGTATTAATGTATTGTTTGTATTTACGTGAAATAAGGGTAGAGGTGAAGCATGCACATTTCATCGCTTAAGATTTTACATATGTTTTATATGTAGTTAAAAGATATTATTTACAAATTTTACAGCATTGTGTTTTCCGTGTTGTTTAGGTGTAGAGTATAGATTTAAGATTTAGCAACAATTTTGATGAGAGCTTAAACAAGACCTTATTGATATTGTTAATGACCACCATAATTTTTATTTTATTTAATTGTATACAAATGGATTAAATATAACAGACAGTGTCGTAGCGCGGTTTATTTATTTCTGTAATGCAGACTGACGTGCGCCTATGTAGATGTGGTAGTTGCCTGTATTTAGACTTACCATGGTCCTTTCGTTTTCAGGGATGGTTGTTGCGGTTGGGGTCTGTGTGTTATATTTTGATTTTAATTGACAGTAAAATCATATAATATTGGCTACGTTATTCAACCCCAATCTGTGAACCTTAACTTGGTAGATACATGGCTCACGTCTTAAAAAGCCTCTTTATTCCAGGTTTTTTTTTCACGAGGAATCTACATTGCGTTTTGATTTAAACACCGTGTATCACACTACAATTCACAAGGAAGTTTGTCGTTTGTATTGTTAATCTTGTAATTCTTCCGACTATTGTTAAATAGCCAGGCGTCGTATTAATTGAGTTTGAGCTTCATTTTTCAAGTATAAACGCTTTTCCTCCAGGTTTAAATGAAAAAAAATGGTTGATCTGCCTGATCGATATAAAATGGGGAAAAGGTGCTTGAGATTCATTGTTTTTTACAAATTTCATTCGCTTTTAGTATGGTTTTTATCACTGGTTTTTCAGTAACTTTACAGACATTTCTAGTATTAATTTTATTTTAAACGGTATTGTGTTTCGAACGGGGTTTTTTCGAACGGTTTCAATTCGGAAAAAATTCTTTAGTGCAAAATTTGTTCAAAAATTTAATTGGAAGTCTTGCTGTAAACTAGTATAAGTAGCAGGAGAAAAAAATTGTTCGAAGCGTTCGCGTTCTGAATTTTTGTATATAATGTACTTTCATTGAAGAGCCTCTTGAAAATTTTTACCGAGTCTACAGTCAGTGTAAACTAGCTAGTTGTTAGTGTGCGAAAATTTTCAAGTGTCGCTGCTTTCGTAGTTAATTTGTGTTCAGTGCTAACTGATCTGGTATACCAATCACTAGCTTGTTTTTGAACTATGATATAGTGAGTTAGCAATGATAAAAGCAGAGACTTGTGTCAATAGCGGTCAACATGCAAGTGCCACAGTGTCTCATGAGAATAATACCCATTGTTTAGTTACGAAGAGTTCCATTTTTATTCTTAGTTACCACGTTTTATCGAAGGTCTGTGCTGCAAAGGTGAGGAAAGAAAACGAAATTCGCTTTAAGTTGTGCTAAAAGGAACAAATTTATTGTCGGTATCAAACAAGATAACGTTTCTGTTAAGACACTTTCATAGATGAAATGCTGTTATTCCCCAATTAAAAAAGGAGAATGGTAAAACACCGACTCGAATAAATAGATTTCCGCTGCAAGAGAATTTGTATCGGCATGCTTTGAGATTTTGAAAGGCCTAGCAAATATAAAGGCCATTTACTTATGTCTGTGTTTTGAAAAGGAAGAACGATGTATGAGCAGATGTTCTTGATGTAAAAAGATCTTTTGCGTATTTCGAATCTTTTTACTGTTTACCTTGAAGCAGTGAAGTCCTTAATTCGCCACTTTGCTACCTGGCAGAAAACCCTTATATATTTAATCGAGATAACTATGATAATGGCTATCTTTATTATTTAAAACGAAATGTTTGTGGTCTCTATAATCGAAAACATGTTTCGTCTGTTGAATTAAGTCGTGAAATATTGAGTTGTACTTATTTGTTTTGCCTTATTTAATCACCGAAACTGAGCTAGATTGATTGGTAACAAATTATCACAGGGTAATATCCAGTTTTAATAGAACTGACGGTCAGTAGGACACCTTGTATTCGGGCTTCACTTGCTATGTTTGTTCACGAGTTCACTGCCCCACCAGTTGATTATTCTTCACGCATACTTGTATTGTAATCGTAAATTATGTAAAACTAGCATCACATTGTGTAATCTTTTTTTCAAATAGAGAGTAGAAAATACCTTAAGCGAAATTATTCATTTTTCCCCACCTCGGTAATGTCACGCCAAGACCATTCTGTATTTATATTTGGAGAAGATAATGTAAACATCCTGTCTAGATAAACTAGTAGTACTTATTACGATATCGCCCGTGTTAATCATTGATCGACCACAATTAGCGGTATTAGATGAGTTTAAACATTGCCCATATAGTACAGGGCAGTTGTGAATGGTCGCTCATGAAACTAATCCCCCATCCTATTGGTTGGCGTGCCATGATGAATCTTAATGACAGGTGGTGTTGATTTTATTTGTTTTAGGTATCAGGATTATTTTTCCGAGAGTTAATAACACATTTTTGACGACTGTTCCACTTTTGTACCGCAATTTAGGATTTTTGTGCTTATCGTTGAGCGTACTTGAAATGACAGAACTTAATCCATTTAAACAGCAATACAACCGACACTGTACTCAGAAATATGTAATCTGATTCCAGACTAAAAGTGTATTGCGTTAATGAAGTAGTCACACTGAATGATTCTTGTTATCTTTCTGATTTTCCATTCCATACTTTTTTTTTCTGCTTTATTTTGCCGATTGTTTAGACCAGACAATTACTCTTTTCCACTTTTCCGATCATTTTCTTATGCTGACCTTTTATAACTTGTTTCTACTCACCAGTTGCTTAGTAGACAGTGCGCAACGAGCGAATAAAGTAATGTCAGATATTGCCAGATTTGACAATAATAACAAAGAGCTGGGTCACACCTAATTTATGTATGCCATGGCCTTCCGTAGGATGGCTATGGCTGACGAAAGTGTAGTCAAAGTGTAGCCAGCACATACATATATTTCAGAGGAACTGTTTTCTCTATGAAGCATTCTGGCCTTAATTTTTCCCATACTATTGTGTTGTTTGCACCTCGGATTGAAGTTTTCTGTAAACCATATTTTTACATGTGTTTCTTGTGAAGTTCTTCCCATGGTAAGTATGAGCGGCTGTTGTTTTTGGGGTTTTTGGTATCCAGTGACGTTTTGGATTATCAGGCTCCATTTAAAAAAAAAAGCAATCAAGTCTGTTTTAAGTGTATTAAGAATATTTTAAGGTCTAGCGAAGCGTTCAATGGATTCCTTTTTATACAGTCCAGCGTTCGTCAATGTACAAAAAAAATTTTTGTTACATATAGTGCGTTTCTCGTTGATTGGAGTGAAGGTATTTGTATTCATTTACTTTAAGGTTGCTGCTTTCCGACCTATACTTGAAGGCTGGTACTTGCTGGTGGCACGTCGAAAGAGCAGGCTGTCAACAATTCTATTTTACAAAGGATTCAGTAATGATACGTCACGCATGAACAGGATTTCTGCATTTGCACCTTGAGAATAATCTCGGGCTTACAATTCGTCTGCTTGAAGCACTGAGAAGCGTAACATTTTTCCGGACGTTGGAAATCACTTCTGGCTAGTCACCATATTACTTTACACATTGCAACCTCGTGTACACACACAATCGTAAACCACATTTAGCTGAATCACCGCCTTCATTTACAATTTCATTCTCAAACATACATGGTGTTCACTCGTATTTTTCAGATGTCGATTCTTGTTTAGAATTCTCCTGACCTTTTCCTGCTTGGTACGAGATTAATCTTGACCCTGCTGTTGCAAGTGCTTCTCTTCGCGGCTAGTTTCGTCTCCGTCTTAAGGGCCTGTCTTTGTTAGCATGGCTTAGGTGTGTCTGCACGTGACCATGGTTTCGACTCTCGCGAGAAGCATATTCAAGACCTGGTGGATCGTCTTGAACCTATTTTCAATTCTCCTGCATTGAGTTAGGGTTTGTTTTTTTTATTTTTGCTCTTCGCCTCAAACTTTTTCTGTCATTCATTCCGTCTGAGAGAACACTGAGTATTGTCAATTCGTAACTGTCTTTTTTTCAAGTTTTTTTTTAGGATGCCAGTTTTCAACACGACGTGCCACCTCAATTTTCTCATGCCACTACTTCATCGAACACTTATGTAGAACTTTGCTATTTGTCAATCACTCATTAGCTTTTGGGCTTGTTCAACGTGCACCCCGAATCACGCTGACCAATCCTACTCATTTTTTTCCAAATTGCTGATGTTTGTAAGGCTTCGCATGAATTCCCTGGTCGTTGATCTGATCATGTTGTTTTGACCCACCTGACCCTCAATTGTTCTAAGACTCATGGATCTCTCAACATAATACCCAATTCACCTATTGCCATGGTGATTGGGACAATTTTTGGAAGGTATTCGAGACATACCTTGGACCGATGTCTTTTAAAGCTGTTTAGGCTATTCAAAAAGGTTATTCCTCTATCTCTGCTTGTATTCATACATTCATTCCATTTCGTAAATACCAAACAAAACCTCATTCATTGCTATAATTTTGTGCTGCTGTCATCCAACGTTACATTTACTTTCATTGGTATCATAATAATTCTGTTGCAAACCAAAGTCTCTGATGTATACCACCATGCGTGATCACACTGAAGCTGTTATTCGTAATGCTAAGGCAGACCATGAAGACCGTATTCGTGACCTCAAACCCTTCCAAGAAGGTGGCTCGTGAATTTCGGAGAATCACCAAGTGAGGCAAAGTCTTGAGCTTATCCCCTTCCTAATGGGCCTGTTATATTGATAGCGCAAAATGTTGCTTATTTCTCACTTGACTCTTGATGAATCTGGTCCTACCCTTATAGCCTACTTTCCTCCCCTGAAACGGGTATGCTCCCCCACACCTGTCAAATTACTTTAGCCAAGGTTTGTAGCAATCTCATCGCTTTTTACACCATCTAAAGGAACTCGACATGATCGACATTCCAATTACTTTTCTTCAGAAGTGTTTCCTTGTGTTGTCACCTCCTTTACGTAAGTAAGTCGAAAGTGCATTTTACAGGAATGATTGTATTGTTCTAGGGAATGTACTTCGATGATCCCTGCCTGTGAGAACCGCAACTTTAGTAAACTGTTTAGCCCTTACATTTTTATACCAACTATATTACTTCCAATAATATGTTCTGCTTCACTCACATTTTACACATTCAAACGCAGTTGAAAACTTGACTAAGAATGACGTTGCAAAATAGGTGGACTGGTTCTAGGGAACTTGGACTTGCCATGACTGCACAATTATGCGTGTTGTTCATAACCTTTTGTTTTATAGAATTTTCTAGAATCTTGTCAAAACCAGTATGAAATGGGCAAAATTTAGT
>RDPX01000044.1:2117064-2122064 GCA_003991215.1 Morbakka virulenta | reverse complement strand
ATGAATATACTAACCTACACGGTTGTGCCTATCAATATACTCGTTTCGCGCTAGGATTTGACAAGCTGACACCAAATGGTCAATCGTCTCAGCACTTTTACCACAATATCTACATTTCGGATCGGCAACATTACATATAACATTTGCTTCGTAGTTTCGGGTTGATAAACTCTGGTCCTGTGCAGCTATTATAAATCCCTCGGTTTAAGATCAGCACTACTAAGCCACCTATGGGTGTCTGATAAATCTACATCAGGTTTTTGGCTACGTACTGCATACTGTCCATGAAGCGGTTTCATTTTCCAAGTTTCGCCAATGGCTTATTTCCCTTTTACTTTCGCAAATGTTTTCAGTTTGCGTGCATTATCAGCAACGTGTTCTTCATCTCCATTCTCTTCAGCTGTATGTTGAACGACTGTTTTAAGTTCCTCAGCAAACTTTGTTGCTTCCTCGACGATAGCAAGTAACGTTTTTCTTTCGTGATGTTCGTGCACTATTTTTAGCATCCAGGCCTCAATAAGACTCAAGTATCTATGGAGACCAATAGAAGATGTTTTATATACAAGCTCTAATTGAGTCAGGCCTCTACCTCCTTTCTTTCTTGCTACACACAAGTGGTCAATTTCAGCTTTGGGGTGGTACATATTATACATGGTAAGTATTTTACCTATTTTGGCGTCCAGTTTTTTAATTTACTAAGATCCCAGTCAATTAATTTATAACTGTAAGTAATGACCAGGATTGCCAATGTACTTATAGCCGTAACCCTGCTTTTAGAGTTGAACTCGCTCTTAAGAATAGCCATAGTCCTTCTAACAAGTTCTTTCCTTAATTTCTCTTTCATATCTCAGTGTTGAATCCCATTAGATTCTTTCACACCTAGGTATTTGTACACTTCCTCCTGATGCATGTTTTTAATTACAGTTTCCTTATCGAGATGTACATTCACAGATCTAGTTAGTTTACCTTTTTTGAAAGTAGCTTTTGCACATTTACTTATACCGAACTCCATACCAATATCGTCACTGAACCCCTTTACAATTTTCAAAAGCCCTTCAAGTTCACTGTTATTTTTCCCGTAAAGTTTTAAATCATCCAGATAGAAGAAATGAGAGATGTTAGCATTGTTAACATTGCTATTATTATTATTATTATTATTATTATTATTATTATTATTATTATCGAGTGGTTACATACCATCTAGTGGTGGATGGGTGAAAAACCCGCATTCAGCGCCCAGCAACAAGCCAGGTAAGTTGAATGCAGGCACATGCACTGTAGCCATAAGCGTGAGATAAATAGAAAACCAAATAAAATGGCAACATCACTTCAACCTTGCCAGTGCCGCCCCACAATCAGTGAGGAAAGGCACATTGACCAAGCGGTTGTTGTTGTATGACAACAACTTATGACCACAGCACTCCCCACTCCTAGTCTGATAGCTAACAACACATGGAAAGATATCCTAGTACTAGTACTAAGTCTGGTATTGCAGCATTGAATTCAGACTGGATATTTGTTATTGCCCTGCTTGGTGACAAAAACAATAATGAATAGGCACAAAAAGCCATGTTATTATGTATGCCAAAGGGCATTTATTATTATTATTATTACACTGGTCAACACGATTTTTCTGGCAAAGGGTTTTTAAACGAATTCTAACTAAATTTGGGCTGCTATTTACGAATATGAACTCAGTTTTTGTCTACCACATCAGGATTTCAAGCTATGCAATTTTCCAATTTTTGATGAAAGTTACTCATCAACCTGGAGCTAGAGCGAAGGTTTCATAATAAAAACGTGATTTTTTGTACTATATTTTATATATTAATAATCAAGGAATAACAAATATTACTAAGTCGATGCACAGCAATCCCAATTGAATGACAGAAAAAAATAGAAAATATTAAAATATATATATATATGGAACACGGATCAGTATCAAATAGCAGTTATCTGAACTTTCTTTTCTTGGCTGATCTCTGATGTACAGCCTCTGGATTGTCTCTCATCAAGCTCCAGCAATAATCCGTCATCATGTGTGAGTCCCAATGGCCTTCATACCGTTCGTCCATTGTTTTAATGTCCTGATAAAAACGCTTCCCTTGTTCCTCACTCACATCCCCAAGATTCTTCGGAAAATTGTCCAAATGGCTGTGTAACTAGTGGATCTTGATACTCATTCTACATTTAAGATCTCGCAGGCTCATTAGTGGTTCTTCCACAATCTCTTCATAGTTGTCTGCTTTCTTATTCCCTAGAAAATTCTGCACCAGATTACAAAATGCGTTCCAAGCTCTTTCTCCTGTCTCATTCTTGGTAGTGATAAAGTTTGGATCTCTTATAAGGGTTTTAATTTGGGGTCCATCCAATAAACCAGGCTTTTTTTCTCTTCGTTAAGACCAGGAAAAGTTGAACATATACAGCTGAAACATTCACCACTGTGATCAAGAGCTTTGACGAACTGTGTCATCAATCCAAGTTTTATGTGCAAGGGAGGAAAGACAATGTTCTTCTTATCCAATAGAGAATCATTAATGGCATTCTTATCGCCAGATGCCAAACTCTGTCCCTAAGGCCATTCATTCTTCACCCAACGCTCTGCTGTAGCTCTACTGTCCCAGTAACATAGGAAACAGGGGTATTTTGTGTACCCTCCTTGCTGACCTAAAAGAAAGTTAACCATTGTAAATCCACACAAATTACCCACCCATGAACATGATTTTGTAGCCTGTCTAGAACAATCTTGATGTTGTTATATTCTTCCTTAAGTTTTACAGAATGACCTATTGGTACCGAGCCATACTTATTTCCATTGTGTAACAGAACACATTTCAAACGTCTTTTGGAGCTGTCAATAAAAAGCCACCAATCCCTGGAATCATAAGCTGGAACTCCCACAAAGAGAAGTAACCCCTTTACACCAGTACAATAGAAAAGCTGGCCATCTGAATGGAAGTGCTTCCGTAGTTCTGCTTTCTTGTTGCGACAAAATGACACACGTGCCGGGTTTCAACATGCGGTTCTATTGCAATCTTGAAGCCAACAGTTCAGCAGACTCTTTTGGTAGATAAAGATCTCTAACCAAATCATTCAAAGCCTGCTGAGTAAACAGAATTGGTTTGTCACTATCTTCATCACAGGGCTGAAAAATATCTGTAGTGTCTTCTTCATCACTAGTAGAAGGTGAGCAGAGATCTGTGTCATCAATTTTTTGGAAGCTCAGTAAATATTGGTACTGGTATTTCTTCACTCTGGGCAACTGGTCGAATAGCTGAAGGGATAGTTGGTTACTGCAAATTTTGCTTGTTTTTCTTATTGACCTAACCTTTTGCATTGACAAGGCAAAAATAGCAGTCATCTAAATGAATGCTTGGTTCTCTCCAAACCATAGGCATTCCAAACATGAGTTTTGCATTCTTTCCTTGAGACCATGATCTCAAAGTCTCAACACAGGTTTTGTAAACTGTGAGGAGCCCAATGCTTGTCTTGGTCTCCAAGTGGTACTTTGAAGTAAGCCAAATACCCACTCTTAACAAAGTAATGTTGCGCTTCTGATTCGTCAAAGTAAAGCTCCCACAGATGTAGCAAAATATATTTGGATCAATTGAGCACTGTCTTCTGTGAGATGTAGAGGCCATTGTTAGGTCAGTAACACATCCTACAGACGAGAAAAAATTTGTTAGCTACCTGAGTTGTTCCTTGAATTTCTACCCAACCTCCCACACATTTGGCATTGTTTCACAAAAAAACCCAGCAGAATAATAACAATACATAACTAAATTTAGTGATAAAATAAATAGAAATACACTACCTCGAAATGAGTGTTGTCTAAGTTGAAATCTGTTTCTTTGCTTTTGTATCATAAAAAATGGTTTTGTTATGCATGTTTTAAGAAACCAAACATTTTCTTTAGTTTATTGGGAGACAAAATGAAAAGTAAGTTTACCAAAATGAACCATAAAATCCGGCCTTTTCTTGCTACACTATTTGATAGGATATTATTTTCTTAAAAATTCATGAAAAATATAAATATGAAAAGTACCATAATTTGATGTGATGGAGAAAATCTAAGATCATATTTGAATTCAGCACCCTCAAATTAATCTAAAACTGTTCTTGAATGCCATGCCAGAGGAAGAAACAATTTCTTTGTTTACCAGTGTTATAATTATTACGTATAAACATAGTCTAGTCGAAATTCGACTGGAGGTAAATTTCGCCGAGCATCAAGTCACAACCGGCAACCTTACATGTCCAACGCATATCGCAGTATTCTTGCTGTCCCCCTTTTGGCAGATTACTAAACTATTCTATTTTCCGGTTTTCTGGTGTGTCGAATCCTTAAATTTTTTATTTGCAGAATGACTTTCGTGAATTAAGTCGTGCGGTCTTTGGTGCATTTTTGTAAACTGTTTTTAGTGCTGTTCAGTGTTCGTTGGATTCCTAACGGTTGACGACTTTTTCGGTTGCTTCTTGTCTTTTCATGAGGGAAGGAGCTATTGAGCATAATGTTGGTAGCCATGGTCTTGGGGTGGATTTAAGATTTCCTGTTACAACTCTCAGAGTTTCTCTAAGTTGGATGTCTACATGTTTTGTGTCTGTGCTTGTTGTCCATACTGGTGCACAGTGTTCAGCAGCAATGTAACATAAGGCGCAAGAAGATGTTCTTAATACTCTCTGTGGTGGTCCCAAAGATATTGCTGGTAATTTCTTTAAGAGGCTGTTTCTGTTTGCTATTTTATTTGGAGTACCGTCGAGAAGTTCTTTTTATGTCAGCTGCCTCTTGAGAGCGGTGCCTAGATATTTAAGATGGTTGTTATTGAGGGGAATTGTATTTCTGAAGTGTATCTAGTTTTTTATTACTTCTTGGTTTATGATGTTTAAAGCTGTTGCCACTGGTTTTTCGTGTTCATTTTCAGGTACCACTGATCGATACATTTCTTTAAATCGCTGCTAAGTTTACGTTCAATTTTTGCCCAGTTGTTTGATTGGTAAGC
>RDPX01000044.1:2088341-2101616 GCA_003991215.1 Morbakka virulenta | reverse complement strand
TAATGGTTAGTGCAGTTGCACAGTAACCAAGAGGTTTCTGGTTCGATTCCCCGAGCGGGCGAGCAGAATTTGGAACTTTACAAAAGAAAAACCATTGGTTGGAGTCAGGAAGGACATCCGGCCATGACATTCCTCACTGCCAAAACAAATTCCTCTGAAGGGCACTGTCTGAACCCCAAATGCTGGGGATAAATGACGTTAAAACTAAAAAAAAAAGAAAAAAAAAAGAAATAGTCTCAGTAATTGTATTGTATACAACAATATCATAAAGTGATAAAATGTGTGGATAATTTTCATAATTCTTCAATTCAGGTTGTCTTCTGATGTTTTTTCCACTAAAATAATCAGTCGATATAAGCCCTTTAGGGTGTTTTTTTCATCATAAATTCTTCTTCTATCCTCCTTGACTCACTGGCAATAAAAATGTTCTTTGCCAGACCTGAAAAATACTGGTTTTTTTAGCTTTGATCGTATATTTCGTACAACATTATCCAAGATTTAAGGTATTTTGGGACTTGAAATTTCCTGCCTTCATTTAGCATTGATGTGAACTCCTCGCAATGACATTGTTTTGACAACTTTCCTGTTCTTGGGATTTCATTCTCACTAGCTTTCCTAATGGATAACGTATTTACGTCGTTCACTGCGGGCTCCCCTTTCAGAAACTCATCTAACTTTTTTGCAAATTTATTACATATTTTGGGCTATTCTTTCAAAGATTTTATGTCAGTGTATGATCTTTTGCATCGCAATTTTTAAAAATACGACTTTCTTTCAGATTTGGATGGAAAATGACACTGCAATGCTACAAAATGATGATGTATTTCAAAAGCAATACTGGATTTTCGATAAACACAACAGTTTGAACTGAGTTTTTATGTGTCATTCTTTGACATTATAAATCTATTTGTTTTCTGAATCCTTTTGGATAACAGCATGTGGGGCGATGATGTGGTTTCGAGTCGAATAAGGAATTAATAATATATTGTTTAAATTCTTTCGAGAAGGTAAAAAGTCTCGTTTTATAGTCATTTATCACAAGATTGCCATTCTTGGTACCTAGATGTTGCCAAGACTCAAAAACGTCACAACCGATGGTTGGATTCATATCTGCTTTGATAAGAAGTTTGAAGCAGAATGACTCCTTTTGACATCTTGTAATGATTTGCAGCGAGTATCGAAAAATGATTCTGCTTGATTCAACATAATTTCCAGTTGGTGCATAAGCTCAGAAAGATGATATTTTGATTCCCTGAAGTATTAATCATGCACAGAGTATTCTGTTTTCAAGGATCTTATTTTTGTCTAAGTATTTTTACATTTGGAGAAACACCTATACCGCTTGTTGCATTTGCTTTCGTTTTCAAACCAGACTTAATGAATACCCAACCTCTATGTTCTTTATCATCAAAACTAATGGTTTGGTGCCCGGTGATATGGTTTTCTATAAAATATGCAATATCATTTGTAATAGATTAATATAGTAACATGTATTGTGCTAGTCTCGTGGGATCTTTTAGGGTTCTGATGTTGATAGAACTAAAGGTAACCTTGTGATGGAATGAAGTGTACTTTTTGAGTTTGTTGCATTTTGGATTTAAGCCACCTGGAAGAGAGTTATTCACTCTTATGATGGTCAGTAATATTCTTCATATCAACCGGACCTCGCATGAAGAGACGCGATCCTTGTTGATTTACAGGAGGATATGTGGTCTGAATTGTTGAGATTTGGCATTTTCCTATGTTATATTGTGTTGCTATAGGATTTTCCTTTCCTAATGTTTTTATGAGAGACACCGTTATGATCCTGAATTGCTAATAAAAGTACAGAGTGGCTTTATCTGCTCTAATACCAAACTCACCTGCAAGCATAAAAAGCAATAATTAATCAATAAAAGAAATGCTATAAACAATGTTTATTTCTGTAACTACTTTATATGACGTTAAAATATTTTTGAAAAGAATATAGCTTCTGATTTTATGAAAAATTATTGTAGGGAAATCAAATGTCCTTTTAACTGTTTGTCTTGCTGACGAAGAATTTCTAATCTTCCCTCATCAAGCAGTGATTTCATTTGACAATCTAATCGCATACCACATTCACCTATTTAATTTAATTGCTGGTTGAAGTACCCCCAGAAAATATATATTATTTAAAAACTAACTTCTGCTGCAAGTTAACAAAGTAATATTATGATTGCTTAAAGTCTACCCAATGAGTTTACTTTCCAGACTCTGAACTCCAAAATAAAGTAAAAGGAAAAAAGCAACTTTCTATTCAGTTGTGAAACGGAACACGACTGGATGTTTTGATTAACAAGACTTTTCTCAAGTCAATAACATAATAAGAAACGATAAAATAAATACGATGTTGACAATGTGGACATCACACAACGAGACACAACCAATGAACGGAGAAAGGAGAATAATTCAAAATTTAAAACATTAAACCTTAATAACCAAAACCTAGGAAGTTTAAGATAGTCACCGGAGAGAAGACGGATGGACCTTATGAACGGTTAGGTTAACGTAGTTAAGCACTGCCGCCTTTATTGATGTCCCAACAAAATTATTGCAAGTAAGAACAAAGTCAAAATCAGAGTTTTTTTCAGACAACAACAGGAAGAAGCAAAAAGGTAAACCTGGATTATCTCCTTTTTGGAGTTCAGAGATTAAGTACAACTTAGAAGTGAAAAGATCTGTTCTTGTTCTCGTTGAGTTCGTAAGTAGTAGTTGGTTGGACGAAGTAGAAGTTAAAATTTCTGCTTGGACTTTGGTATAAAGCAAAAATGTGGAAGCTGGTTCTCTTTCAGTACAAAAATCTTTGTCCTTAAGTTATTTGAGGCTTCCTCATCTAAATAACAACAGGCCCAACTTTGTCGGCAGGTTTGATAACAACATTAGTATGTACTTTAAGGGACCACAAAGGAATCTCTTTTGAAACGGAATAATCAGAACAAATGGTGCATCTTACAAGGTCAAGTGAGTCAATCTTTTGTCTATTGGTCTCGACGTAGTGATCAATAACTGAGCATTTAACTCAAAGGAGACGACCAAGAATAAATAGATTTAGTTATAAATGAAAAATCGTCTGGATTAGTTGTGATTAAAGTGGTATTATCTTTAAGATAGTTTGACCGAGAGTCTGAGCTGCCTAAAAATTTGTTCAGCATTAAAAACTGTTCGGAAGGTTTTTATATGTTTAAAGAAAGAAGGAAATGCTAGTCCATCAAAGAGTAACATTTTTAGTTTCAGAACGAGGTAATCATTGGAAATAACAAAAGTAGATTTGGGCGTAGTGTCGTTGATGTATTGGTCAAAATAAA
Organism: Morbakka virulenta; assembly: GCA_003991215.1. NCBI lineage: Eukaryota > Metazoa > Cnidaria > Cubozoa > Carybdeida > Carukiidae > Morbakka > Morbakka virulenta. The sequence goes on along the minus strand of RDPX01000044.1, from coordinate 2,098,290 downwards.
CAGACTGGAAAGGAAGTTAAAAATAGGCCACCGGGAGTTGCGGTGGTCGAGTTGTAGTTTGGACATTAGCCCATGTCTAATGGATTCATGAAGAATATTAAATTGTTGGTTTGTAGTACATAGATTTTTTAAAAATTGCAAGATATTAGACTGGTAGAAATGATTTTTTGAACTGATTTTTTGTTTTCTGAACTATTTGCGTCAATATTAGCTCAAACCATTGGCCATAAAGAGCTCATCATCATCACCATCATTATCATATAGACTTTACTCGAATTGCCCTGACTCTGTCATTGAAATTCTTTGGGTTGCCTGTGCCTATATGAAGATATTCGATTGGTCAGTCAGAGACTTTGCATATCGCGTCGTTTAAAGTACGCACAAGGCATCCTCCTCGAGTAAGACTGTGTTCAGGGGTTCAGAGTCGAGCTTTGCTAGCGAGTTTGTGTTTGCTTCTTCAAAAATGTGCCGCTAATCATAACCGTCATTCTCGTATGATAAGAAAAACCCTAACCAATCCATTTCTTTGCTTTTATTTGTGTGTCATCATTTCTAATAATTTATTCATTAATATTTATTTAGTCGAATATTTATACAGGATGATTAAGTTAACATGATACATAATGCTTTTATCAACATATTTCCTGTAACATAAAAACATTATACTATACAAAAAAATACTAAAACAAATTTTAAAAAAACCCAAAAATAATAGTATGAGAAGATAAAGAAAATACCTTAACAACTGTACGTAACCAAATAATGGGTTGTTTAGGCAAATGTAAATGATAGCATTATGATCAAAATTATGATAGCAAATGGTAGTGCATAGAGCTAAAGAGCAAAGGAAAAGTAAAAACTGATAAAAACAAAACAAATCCCAATCAAAATCCACTAAATACATTATAAATATTTAAAGGGGTGACAAATTGACATATATATATATATACATGTTGCTTGATGATCGAAATATCGTGAAACTATTAGTTGCAATCACAGTTCTTATTTTTCGTGTTTTACCATGTGTATTGCTCTGCTTTCTGCATTGAGCACTTTTTTATACGAATACACAAAATTACNGAGCTAAAGAGCAAAGGAAAAGTAAAAACTGATAAAAACAAAACAAATCCCAATCAAAATCAACTAAATACATTATAAATATTAAGAGGGGTGACAAATTGACACATATATATATATATATATATATATATATATATATATACATGTTGCTTGATGATTGAAATATCGTGAAACTATTAGTTGCAATCACAGTTCTTATTTTTCGTGTTTTACCATGTGTATTGCTCTGCTTTCTGCATTGAGCACTTTTTTATACGAATACACAAAATTACACAAATATATATAAATATATATATATATATATATAAATATATATAGATATATATAGATATATATATATAAATATATATAGAGATATATATAGATAGATATATATATATAAATATATATAGATTTATTTGACAAAATTTAACTTGAAAGTTAATAAAAATTAAATATAGTAGTGGGAGGAAAAAAACCCTTGCTATTAGTGATCAAGTTGCAACCTTCATTGGTAAACTGATGAAGAATCGCTTAACCACGCTGTCTTATATATTTTTATTGTTTTTCATAGAATTATATATATATATATATATTTATTTATTTATTTATAAACGTACCCTGTATCTATCGACCTTGAGGACTTGTACCTTTGTCATGAGTCCTTTTCCTCGCACTACTACCTTTTTTTCATAAACTTTCAAGTTAAATTTTCCAACAAACTCCTGACAGTCACTTGTTCAAATTATCGAATACTGAGCAAAGAAAAATTGCAAAAGGAAATAAAATTTTTGTTATAATAATTAACAATATAAACCTTTAAGTAGTGTTACAATTTTGCAATCATATTTTTAAACATTTATATTGAAACATTTTAAGAAATTTTTAAATTAATTGAAATTAAATTTAACACCACAATTAAACAATAAAGCAAAGCAATGCTTCTTAAAAAATATACTTGAAAAGCATGAACAGTTACCAGCAGCATTCGTGGTTTCCACAAAAGCAGTCGAGGGGTCGTGTTCCGTCATTGCTTGTAAGGATGGAAAGATGCCTGGAAAGACAGTACCTATTTCACTTTTTTCGTACTCATAAAGGCAATTCTTTGATATGGTTGTCTAACAATCAGAAAACACCTGCAGAGAATAGCAAACTGACTGAGCACTTTCATTTTACTAAATCAGCATCAAAAGTATTATGAAAGGTAATTTCCCTAATGGGTACAGGGTATTTCTCCTTCATTTACTGAATCAATCTATCTTGATTCACTAAATGCCTGTGTACTTATCTTGGTCTACAACGGAAAAAAATTATAGTTAATTTTTCAATTATAATTGAAAATGGATAATTATCCATAAAGTTTACAAATTTTGTTATCTGGTTTCGAAGGTGACAGTGGGAGCTCAGTTGGAAGTGAATACTAGGTTTGGAGAAAAAGCAAGAGTAGAAAGATTAAGATGGTTTGGAACTGTCATGAGGACGGGTGAGGAGTATGTTGGAAATCCCATGTTGAAAATGTCACCACTGGAAAAAAGGAAGCGAGGTAAACCGAAAAAACGATTCTCAGATTCCATCAAAAAGGATCTACAAATGGCAGGGTTGTCGGCGTCGGATGTTGGCGATAGAGCAAAATGGAGAAAGAGAGTCCGCTGTGGCGACCCCGAATAGGGAGATACCGAAAGGCAATGAAGAAGAAGAATTATTTTCGGAATTTACTGGAAAATTCTTCCGGGCGTATTTCACAGAATATTCTCGTATTTTTGACACATTACAAAATGTATTTTCATGCGTCTTCATTGGTTTGGTAACAGTTTTCATTATTCACCACGACTGGTCGCAGTGCCATAGATTTGTTCCTTATTTTAAAAAACTTGTTGAATATTCTTAAAGTAAAGAATTAAAGTTAAATATTGAGAATTATGACAAAGATTAAATATTCCTGAATAAAACAATTCTTTAGGTTTAATCCACAGCATGAAAAGAAGATAAGAGTTACAACTGTAGAAGCGAAACTCGAAGAAAGAAGACAAAAATAAAGAAACAATATCTGGATAATGCTAAACCATGATGTTTTGGTGTTAATCCTTGCTCAGCTGAATTGATGTTTTCTTTTGTAATTCCAACTTAAAGAGATATTCTAAGCTCAGAGTCAATTTGTTCCAATCTATACCAAGCTGGTTTTCCTAAATCGATGTACAATCGATTATACTTAGATCACTGAAAGGAAATTGCATCATTCGAAACACCAATAAAGAGACACTAAGTTCATTTTTTCCAAGAGCTCATCTCTCAAAAAATGTATATCTACCTTTAATACTTCCTTTGGACACTTGGGAGAAAAAAATCCCAGAAATGTATTCATCTAGTTAACGGCACCTTTGACGCTGCACGGGTATGCAGTGCACCAGAACTATGTCTTAATCATCAACCCAAGTTTGAACACCAGCCGTCAGTTCTTTACAGTTTTTTTGTATGGGGGAATAAAGGAATTTGTTTACTATCTACCACTTTAGCTACCTTGTCTTCTTTAGAGATAAGCTTTATCAATCTTGTGCCTAATCCATTCCTACCTGTCAAATGATTACTATAATCTTGACTAAAGTAAAAAAACAGTTTTTGTAAAAATAATCCCGCACATTTGCCTATTCTGTCAAAAATGTATTAAAAAACCTGACTTTGCCCTACCTCTGGAGAAATAAAAATTGCATTCGAAATCGCATTCTGCCTATAGTCTATATTTGGTCTGTTTTATATTTATAAATATTGATTAAATATTTCTTATTGAGAGGACTGTTACCCAAGTGATCAACGACCCTATGATTTATTGGGAAAAATGCTGAAGCCTCCAGCTGGCAAGGATTTCAGTTACGACTGACATGGCTATAATTTAAAGAAAGAAAGCAATAGTTTTACATATTATCTTTTAGTATTTTCCTGAAAGACACGATAAAACATGAAGTCTAGATCGTCATGGTAATATCCAAGTGGAAGACAAATTAAGATTTAATATAGAAGGGGTCTGGAGACAACATCACACCATTTTTTCATCTTGATCATTGGTTAGTGGACGTTGTTATGTGGTATCTGGATTTTGTCAATATGGCTTTTTTTTTGTTTTCTGTTGTTTATCTCTTTATTTATTAAAGAGCATTTTTATCACAATGTAAGATCAAGTGTTGGATTACCGTCCCTTCTTGTTTCTTCCTTACATTTTGAGTCCTTCGTGCACGACGGGATAGCCTAGTAAGCATGGACATTACTTTTCGATCAACAAAGAGGGAGCACTCTCCCTTACAGACCTTAAGGAACGCCATTCGTATGTTTTACTGCTCAAGGTCCATTGTGTGTTTTTTATTCACCTTTACTGGTTTCTATCGCTTTTGTTTATGTCTTCCATTGACGGAAGTCTGCAAAAAACAATATGATCTCACTGGTGACCAGGGGTGCTCTCAGAAAAAGACATATTACTTCACTTTTCTTAAAACCACCTAAAGTCATCTATTGAACTAGCTCTTAACTTACTTTTGCGTTACGATCGTAATATTTCGCCTTTCTTTCATTATTTGCTTGTTTACTTTGTATTTTTCTATCTTATTCACTTGTTGCCTTTCTCCAAAATCATGTACTAACAAGTAGTATGCTCCTTATAATGGAGAAACAAAACAATATTTGTTTGTTTTAAAGTTTCAAGGATAAGACAAACAATTAAGGCCGAAAAGTAGTTCCCTTGATTAATTGTTCTGTCAATAAAATTCCCTATTATTGCTGCTATTAATACATAGTATTAATATAAAGATTGAAGAAACTATAAAGAAAATGTTTTGGAAAGGGTTAAGTGCTGAAAAGAAGGTAGAATTTCATTTTTCTTTCCTTTTTTAAAAGTATTTTCACCTTAAACAATGATGATAATCCCTATACAGCCTCTTCTCTACTGTTTTTTCTTTGTACACTCTTTATTTATCTTTTAATATTAGTTTTTTACTGCTTCTTTCAATTCTTTTCCAAAAAATGTACAACTAAGTAGTCTTCTACTTATAACGACAAAAAAACTGGATAAAGTACCCTCAGGGATATAACGGAGGTTAATGTCTGGAACATCTCGTTGGGCAGGCTGTTAATCTAGCACGTGGCCACTAAAGCAAACTAAATTAACAACCCCTGGTTTAAAGAGGGGTAAAATGTAAACTGTAAGTATTACCACTGTCTGATGAAGCATTCAAATCGTAGTTAATAAAGTTTTTGCATAAATTTGACAGGTACAATGCTATACAATCAATAATTAACCTTAGGATTAAGAGGTTCTTTGCAACGGAAATGTCTCCAACTGTTTTCCTCTTCTGTTTTGAAGATTTAGAGAGTACATTAAACAGCTTTGTATTTGTTTTGTTTTTTCATGATACCGTGATCGTTCAAATAAGCGCCCGGGCGCTTATTTAATTTTTATGCTTTTCAAGGGGGCTCTTATTCGAAATGGGCGCTTATTCGAAAGGGGCTTATAAATATTTCTCGAAAAATATGGATTAAAGATTCAAAGATCAACATTATTCTCCACATTTTTCATCTCTCAGGAGAAGAAAAGTTAAACATGTAAATACCCGATAAACAATACATTTCAAAATATCAATATCCTCGTCACTTTCATGGTCTTCATCGACAAGTAGTTCCTTAGAATAGGCATCTGTTATATCGATTTCATCAGGAACAAACGGGTTCAGTTCAGGAGTGTTCATATACCCTAATTGCTTTTCCAACAAAGAGTACCCTTCTCTACAAGGCTGGCCTTCTTTAAAGTAGGTGATCTCATCATCCTGACTCCCATCGGTCGAACACGATAATGCACACGAAACGAAAGATTTTTGTACAATTTCCTTGGATAACTTCTCCCAGGCTTTGAGAATCCACAAAACAACTTCTCTTTAAATTGGCCCAATCGGTTTCTTTGTTTAAACCAGTGTTTGAGAGCCATTCGTCATAAAATTCAGCACAGTGTTATTTGAATGGCTTATTCCACGAAACGTCAGGTGCCTGGATGTAACGTGTACACCCACCTGGAATCAAAACTTCGTCAATTTTCTTGTTTTTTAACGAGTTGGTCGTGGAATCTTCGATATGACATGAATATGTATCCCATGCCAGTAAACGCCTTGTGAATGAGAACATCCCGAGCACCTGATCTATCCACTGACTCGTCAGTTCAGAGTTCATCCAACCATTAGCCGACGAGGCGATCGTACATTTTCCTTGGAATTCCATGTTAAACTTTTCAACATCTCGCTTTGCTCCCTTAAATACGATAAATGGTTTAACTTTTCCCCCATTTGCTTGAGCAGTTAAACAAACTGTTACCCGACTTTTTTCATGGCCTGTTGCTTTTATAGTTACAGTTTTCGATCCAGTTTTTTCAACAGTCGAAGACGAGACAGTGTCAGTCCAAGCGGCGGTTTCGTCCATGGCATAGATATTATCCATCGTGTAGTTGTGCTGCAAGCGTAGTCTTCGAATTCGTATAACGAAATCACCATATCCGGGTCCTTCTGACATACAGACGTGTTTCTGCGCAATGACGGGCCATTTCGTCCCATGAAATTGAGACACCAACCTTCACCAGCAGAGAAATCCTTTTCGTTTAAGTTTTCTACTTCTTTGAAAAAAACCTGATGCTTTTTTCGTGATAAGGATGCTGGAAACCCGCAATCCTTTAGACCTTCTTTCTAAAACCCACTCCGATACCTTCTCTTCTAGTTCCTCACTTAAAGGTTTCCTTGCACCACCAGGCAGTCTTTTCTTTTCCTTTCCTTTCGTTGCAGCTGTCTGAGCCTGTATTTTATTACGGTTTGAAACCCAGCGAGCGACCATTCTTCGATCAACACCAAAATGTCTGGCAGACGCACTTATGTTAAACTGGTCAGCATATTGAATTGCCTTCAGTTTGAACGCCGCTGTATAACTTCTCAAGCTTTCTCCTTTGTGACAAACACCGAATTATCACTTTGATTTTTACTCGATATGTTAATGCAAAAATAAAAACATGCTTCTTTGAAAACAGTTCTTTACAAAATATTATAGAATTCGAATGTAGAAGTCGAATGTCGAAGAAGATACTTACTATTGATACAGTGGACGGTGAATTGAAGAAGTTTCCTGATAAGAAAAACAAAATAAAATAAAAATTGTCAAAGAAAAAGTGTTATTCCTTTTTTCCTAAGTGTTCACTTCCCACCATGCAAGGTATTGAATTTTTTAATCGATTTTCTTCGTGAATTCCGAAAAGTCGAATAAGTGCCCACTCTAGAACAAAGGGGGGGCGCTTATTCGAGAAGGGCGCTTATTTGAGAGGGGCGCTTATTCAAACGATTACGGTTATTGATGTTTTTGAAAAAGTTTGTAATATGTTCACATTATTCTTTTTGAAAAGGTAAGCAAGACAGCAGCTTATCTTTAACTCGCTTATTATCCTGTGTAAATACTATTGAAAAGTGACCCTCTGAGTCAGCTACTTATCTAAATCATGTTACACTCTGCTTCAGTCGGTGTTCAGTGGGGTTGCACTTGTTTGGGATCTGGCAATAGTCCAAGTGCTTTGGTTGTATTAAAGCGCATGTTAGTACCACCGTACCTATCTTGAATCTTAAATATATATCGAGCGAGAAAAATCTTTATTGGATTCCTAGGTTCAGTTGGAAACATTGTAAACGATGAAATATACACAATAGTTCGTTTGATACTAGTAGAAATAGAACAGGTTAATATTTTTATGGTGCCTCATACAACTGCAAGCAATTATGTGGAGATAAAAAATGCACACGGATTGCTTTTTATGCTTTGAAAAACGATGAAGAAGAGCAAATAATTAAAAGGGTTGTATCGTCATGGTAGGAATCAGTAAAACAGAACACAAACAAGTAAGACTTATGCAGAATTAAAAACATAGGGCTCAAAAATATGTTCCTGCGTTTTGTGTGAAAGTTACTTTGCTTCTTTATTTTGTTCTTTATTAAGCAGTGCTAATATAATAATCTGACTTTAAAGTGCTATTGTGTCCGATGATGTGTCTCTAGTACAAGATAATTTATCTGTGAGTTTCCACTTTACAGAAATGGTGACCATCATCTTTTCCTTCCTTGTCCAGCATTACAGTCTTGTCAGAGTATTTTCTGATGAAGCTTTAACCTTGCATTATAACAATGTCTTTGTAAAAGCAACTCAATTTATCAACTTCCTTCGGTTGTTACAGTTACAAAATATTTTAAACAGTATACCAAAGATGCAAAAAAGTACAACCCAGGACAACACCTTAAAAGGTGTGTACTTTAATGGGCACTGATAATGGATAAGTGGGACGTCTAACACGAACAATTTGTAAAATATTCTGAAGATAAGAGAATGTTTAATGCTATCACATAAATAGCGAGAAGACTTCAACTATTGGGTTGTAATCTGAATTCATTGAGTTTTGTAATAGCTCAAGAGATTTTATGTAGAAGGGCTAGAGTTAACACAGTAGCAATTTCCCGTTGATTGGAAATAAGGTGATTGTGGAGTTTTAACAGTTCTCTCCGTTAGCAAACAAAGGAGTCTGAAACATGGGGTTGTTGAATATTAGCTTCCAAAACCAACACCATTCCTGCATCATAAATGAATAATTCAGCCAAATGCACAAATTTTGCCTACAACTAACCCACACTTGCTGCAGATACTGTGTTTAGGATAGTCTCGCGGCAGGTGAAGGTCACGATATGGAATTATCAGGTTGGCTCGATGCCAATGGTAGTACGACTAAGAGACTCAAGAGAAAACTGGAAACTGGAAGCATTGATATTAGGACTCCACAGAAAATGTTAAAGATATACTGGACAAAACAAATGACAATTAATAAGCTTTTAGAGAAAGCAAAGGTTATAAGTAGCCTCATTAAAGACAGCAACAGGAGCCAGATTTACATTGTGTGCAACGTAATTTAAAAAAAAGATACAGAACATGAACTTGACTTTGCTTCATACTTGCATCTTGTAAGTTTGTTGCAGTTAACAGTTAGCAGGTTGAATACAAAGAATTAGCATCAACAACCAGACATTATTGTGATAAACAAAAAAATTATTGTACCTCACAGGATAAATTTTGCTCAGTGGGTTCAGTGAATCATTGTTGCTCTGAGGATGCCGCTGTTTGTTTTGCCACTACTGTGTCAAACAATTGGTCCCTCTCAGACAGGTCTGATTTTGCGGCACAAAGAAATGATTTATATGTGCTAACTATTCTGACACCTGTTGGTTGTCTGAGTTCTTAGCAAACTTCTTCAGTCCAGCAAAAAACACCACGCAGTGCAGTGCCTTTTATTTTGTGAACGAGATGTAACAAACAAAGACAATTATGAAGGATACATCTGTGTAATATCAGGAGTGAGAGCACAGAGGTATGTACCTGCTACCCATGTTATGACAACTCTCACAATGTTTGTGTTATATTTTTTGTAACAGCTATCAATTTTGTATATCAATGTTTTGTTTAAATTGTAATTGTATGTGCTAGACTGAAGTATTTTTTTGGTTGTGAATTGTTTTAGATTGCTCACCATAATTGTTCTTATCTTTGTAGTTTTTACGACTCAACTGATTCAATAGACGCAATAGACTCAAATACTCATTCGACTCATTCTACTGTCATGATATTTTATTTTAAGACTTTGGTATTTTATTTGGTATTGTTTGGTTGTGTTAATGGACTTTAATGGTATTGTGTTAATGGACTCTAATATTTCTTTTATTTTCTTTAGGCTAGTATATTAACAACTTCGTAAAGCCTTATTTACGTTATACATCAAAAGGTCATTTCGTCACAATTTACGAAGTTGATATACATCGTTTAAATGGAGAAAGTACTGAAACCTGTT
>RDPX01000044.1:2056019-2068583 GCA_003991215.1 Morbakka virulenta | reverse complement strand
AGTAGTAATAGTAGGAGTAGTAGAAGTAGTAATAGTAGTAGTAGTAGTAGTAGTAGTAGTAGTAGAAGTAGTAGTAATAGTAGTAGTAGTAGTAGAAGAAGAAGTAGTAGTAGTAGTAGTAGTAGTACTAGTAGTAGACATAGTAGTAATAGCAGTAGTAGTAGTAGTAGTAGTAGTAGTAGTAGTAGCAGTAGTAGTAGAAGTGTTCTCACCAATATTGAACCATATTTGTGATTAAGCTATAAAGAGAACCCATTGCTGAACATTAATGGCAATAAAAATGTCTCGATTAAGCAATTTGAACTCTTTATGCCCATTGAATTAAATGGCTTTGGATAGCAGTGGACAAAAAAGTGGTAACCAGTCTGCCACCCTGGGCATATTTTTGGCATTCCACATACTGGTTTATACTCAATGTTTACTTCATTATATTTAATTACAAAATATACTTTGTATATTTGTGACATGTTTTTTTAGTACCTTACATCCTATTATTTCATTTGCTATTCAGGTTCAGGATGCTTGAGGTCACATGCAATGATCGGCTTGGAAAGAAAATAAGAGTGAAGTGCAAGTATCCTTTTTTCTGGAACTGAAGGATGTTATTTAAATGAATAGAACTTAAATTTATTGTATTGGCACCTGAAGGTTGTCACTGTCAGGGTGGGAGCAGGCCTGAGAACCTGCTCTCTATATAATGCTCCACATGACTTGCATCTCAATTTTTATTATGGTAGATTTTAATAAATGTTATCAGAATAACAGGACTGGAAACTTAGGTGTTGAAGGTGTTGTTGATGGTAGGGTCAGTAGGCATGGGCTGGCCAGACCTTTATCCCCCAAAACCCATCAAGAATCGTTATCATTGTTTAGAGTGGCCACTTTAAATGTGGGCACTATGAGAGGTCGATCCTCAGAAATTGTAGAAACACTATCTGGAAGAAATATAGATCTGTGCTGTGTTCAGGAGGTCTGTTTGAGAGGTGCTTCAACTAGTTTTTTAACTGGCAAAGATGATAGGTACAAGTTTTTCTGGGTGGACAACAGTTCAAGTACTGGTGGTGTTGGCATTCTTCTTAATAAAAAATGGGTAGAGAAAGTCTTTGATGTTAAACGAGTATCTGACCGTATAACTCTCAAAAAGCTAACAGTTGGCAAAACTATAGTAACCATACTCTCAGTCTATGCTCCACAGATTGGTCTAGATCAAGCTATAAAAGATGCATTCTATGATGATTTACGCAGTGTTATGTCAAGAGTTAATGATCAAGAATTTCTTCTTCCTTGTGGGGATTGGAATGGTCATATTGGCTGTCTGGCAGAAGGTTATGAGGGTTTTCATGGTGGGCACGGGTATGGAACTCGTAATTTGGATGGTAAACGGGTATTGGAGTTTGCCTTGTCTTTTGATCTGGCTATTGCCAACTCATTCTTTTAGAAACAGGAAAGTCACCTAGTTACCTATCAGTCGGGATTAGCCATGAGTCAGATTGACTATATACTGGTTAGAAAACGTAACCTAAAAAGTGTTAAGGATGTGAAAGTAATCCCTGGTGAAGAGTGTGTTACACAACACAAGCTCTTGGTGTGTGATCTAAAAATAAAATTTGAGAAAATCCGTCCAAATATTTTTGTACCCAAACTACATGTTTGGAAGTTACAAGATCCTTTAGTCAAAGAGAACTTTGTGTCTGCTCTAGACAAATTCATCAATGACCCTGAGTATCCAGTTAATGACACTGAGGAGATCTGGCAACTACTCAAAAGCAGTCACCTAAAATCAACTGAAGAGTCTTGTGGGAAAATGAAAAAGAAAAACATCAGAAAGGAAACTTGGTGGTGGAACGAAAGTGTCTGTGATGCCATCTCACGAAAGAGACATCTCTGGAAAATGTGGGAAAATGATGGTTCTAAGGAGGGGTACATACATGCGAAAAGAGCCTCAAAACGTGCTGTATACACTGTTAAAAAGAGAGCAGAAGAAGTTAAATTTGCAAATATCAAGGAAAAGAGTGATGTTATTTTTAAAATTGTGAAATAGATGAAAAGAGAAAACCAAGATGTAGTTGGTGAAAAGTGTGTAAAAGATGATGCCGGGAACTTATGTCTCGATGCAGAGTCAAAAAAGAATGCATGGAAAGAACATTACAAACGGTTATTGAATGTTGAATTCCCTTGGGAGGATGGAATTCTTTCTCACATAGAACCTGTGGTTGGCCCGGCTATCCAAATTACAGCTGAGATGGTATCACAAATTACAGCTGAGATGGTATCAAATGCTGTGAAAAAATGAAATCTGGAAAAGCTCCTGGACCCTTTGGTATTGTTGGAGAAATGTTGAAAGCTGGTGGTGAAAAACGTTATCAACTTATAGCTGATCTTGCAAATTCCATTATTTCAAATAAAAATGTCTGCAGAGATTGGGAAGAAAGTTAATTATCAATCTATACAAAGGTAAAGGTGATGCTCTTGACAGAAGTAATTACAGGGGACTCAAGCTACTGGACCACATGATGAAAGTTCTTGAGTGTGTAATTGAAAATCAAATCGAATGTCAGTAAAAATTGATGACATGCAGTTTGGCTTCATGCCAGGCTGTGGAACTACTGATGCAATTTTTATATTTCGTCAGCTGCAAGAAAAATTTCTTGCTAAGAACAAAAGTCTTTATCTTGGTTTTGTCAATCTCGAAAAGGCTTTTGACAGGGTTCCTCATAAGGTGTTGTGGCAATGCATAAAGTAGGTGTTGATGAGTGAATTGTGTATCTTGTTCAGGCCATGTATAGTGATGCAAGAAGTAAAGTACAGGTTGATAACAGTTACAGCGAAGATTTTGAGGTAAAGGTTGGTGTTCATCAGGGCTCAATTCTGAGTCCACTACTTTTCATCATTGTACTTGAGGCTCTGTCATGTGAATTTAGTACTGGATGTCCATGGGAACTATTGTATGCCGACGATCTTGTGGTTGTTGCAGATTCCCTAGATGTTCTCTGTGAAAAATTGAAGATCTGGAAGTTAAATTTAGAAATTAAGGGACTTGGGGTGAACTTGAAAAAGACATGAATCCTAACATGAACACACTGCATGAGTCAGGAAAGTGGTCATGTGGTGTTTGCAGAGCTGGTGTTGGTAATAATTCTATCTTCTGCAAAGGCTATAATCACTGGGTACATAAGAAATGTAGTGGCATCCAAGGCAGACTTTGTATAGATGATGCTTTTAGATGTCATAGGTGCAAAGGATTGCCTCATCCTATTGATGGTCAATCATGTCAGTCAGTTGTTTTTGGTAATGATGAACTTGAAGTGGTTGATTCCTTTTGCTACCTTGGCGATATGATTGGAGCCAGTGGAGGGTGTGGTGATAGTACTATTGTCAGGTCAAGAACTGCCTGGGGGAGGTTCCAAAATCTCCTTCCAATCCTGACCAACCGATACCTATCACTTCACACTCGTGGAAAAGTTTTTAATGTGTGTGTCAGATCTGTCTTACTGTATGGCAGTAAATCCTGGGCACTGAAGAATGAGGATAAGCAGCGATTGGAAAGAAATGATCGAGCAATGATCAGATGGATATGTAATGTTAAAATTTCTGATAGAACTAGTACTTCCATCTTGTATGGTTGTTTAAATATACCTTCATTGGATTCATTGCTCAGATGTAGAAGGTTGAGGTGGTTTGGTCATGTCCAACGAAGTGATTCCTAGATCAACACATGCACTAATTTAAAAATTCATGGAGCATGCAGTATAAGGCATCCTAGGAAGACCTGGAATCACTCCATCCAAGAGGACCTTAAGGCATTGTCGTTAACTCCAGATACAGCCATGGATCAAATAACCTGGAGAAGATCATTAAAGAATTCCAACAAAACATCAAACCCTTGTGTCAAGGAAAGAAGACGCTAAACTGGATAAAGCAAAAGCAAAAATTGAAACTATCATTAGCCCTTCATCCTTGCACACCCCCACCTATACATCCCATTGGGCTTTTTTAATTGATGTTAGTGTTGAGGAGCTGTGGCTTAGTGCTAATTGCAGTTGCACTTTAGTAGAGGTTCCAGCATTAGCTCCCCAATTGGCCAAAAACCTTTGGAACTTGACAAAAAAAATCAGAACCATTATTTAGCATCAGAAAGGACATATACCCAAGAAATTCCTAACTGCTACTACAAACCCTCTCAAAAGGCCGCTGTCTGACCCCAGGACCTGGAAAAAAGTGAGATGAAAAACAAAAACAAAAAAAATTATTTCCCTTTAAATGAAATCAGTTGTGGAACAGTTTGGGATATAAAATTACCACAGGAGTGAGAATAACTCTTAGTTGTAGTAAAATTTGAAAATGTCAGTAGTGAGGTCTAAAATTAATATTGTCACATTTAAAAGCAGAGTTGACAGATATTTGTATTTCCTCTTAGGTTTTTTTTAAAACTTGCCCAAAATTTTTGTACAAGTACAAAATGAAAAACAGATGAGAAGTGTATTTGAAAATGTGCTTTTGTGATCATAATCTGTTTGTGAACATTATGAACAGAGCAATCTTTGAACATAAAATATCAAGTTACAGCAAGAATAAAAATTTTGAAATACCAAGGATATAAAGAAGAGCATAGTATGTGTCAAAGACCTTGGCTAAATCATAACTTAAGTTGACAAACAAGTGGTTTTCCTGAGTTGCTTTTTATGGAGAAAATCACTTACACCTAAATTTGTTGACTGATAATGTACATTCAAAAGAAAAAAATGTAATTGATAAGCAGATGTGCAAATACAGAACATTGTAAACACAGTTTGAGAGGTTAAAACATAATTCCTAAATTAATATTGTCTTACCTGTTAATAAAACATAACATAAAGCTACTGCTGATGTTCCAGTGTGACTGTTATCAGGAAGCCTATCATTAACCAACTGTTCCCTAGTCTTTTCATTTGCTTTATAACCAGAATTTCATATCCAAATTTTTATTCTTGAAGTTTTATCAATTGTAACCACAAGATATTTTTTTTAAAACCATACAAGGCATAATTATTATTATTATTATTATTGTCTTTTTTGCTAAATGTCACAGTTCATACTGGCTGCTTTTACTTTGGCCGGGTGTAAACAATACACCTAAGGCATATCATGTCCTGAAGTTCAGATGCTAAATACTTTACAAAGGATCCTTGCAGTTCCTAGTAAGCAGGTCTTTTGGACTATTTGAAGATTCATATTTTCTGAGACACTTCTGATGTTATCTTCCATTCCTTTTCTGATGGTACCGAGTGCTCCTATCACAACAGGTATTACTTCCGTTTTCATTTTCCACATCCTTTGTATCTCAATTTCAAGATCTTGATATTTGCTTTTCTTTTCCATTTCTTTGATTGAAATATTTTTATCACATGGAACACTCATGTCTATCAGCTTGCAAGTTGAATTCACTTTGTCCTTGATTATGATGTCAGGTCTGTTCGCACCTATATGTCTGTCTGTATGTACTGCCATGTCCCATAATACTGTATGTGTTTCAGTGTTACTTACTGTGTCCGGTTGGTGCTCATACCACTTGTCTGAGGTCTTGATTCCTAGATCATTACAAATATTCCAATGTACATATGTTGCAGCTTTGTTGTGTCTTTCGATGTAATCTGACTTTGCTAATACTTCACATCCTGATGTTATATGATCAATTGTCTCAGACTGCTTGTAACACATCCTGCATCTGTTGTCAATTTCTTTGCCAATTATGTGTTTTTGAAAATTTCGAGTGTATAGAGCTTGGTCTTGCGCTGCTATCAATAATCCCTCTGTTTCTCCTTTGATGTCTGATCTGAGCCAATTATTTGTATTTGGAAGGTCAACATGTGGCTCCCCAATAAGTGAAGGGTACTTCCCATGCAGTAGTTTACTAAGCCATCTATCATTTTTCTTCTTCACAAACTCTTTTTTTATTTCCTGTTTCAATACTTTTGCGTTTTCTGCTGTTGGTTTGTCTGGTTTCGGTGCGAAATTCAAATCTGTCATTTCCCTTTCGATATTTTTGGCTATTTTACTGATTGAGTACTTTGGCTTTGTCTTTTCATGTACACTAATCATATTGCTTGACAAAGTCCTCTTGTTTTCAAGATAATGATTAAGCCCTACTATTGTCACTTTGAATGCAGTCTCTATTTCTATCAATCCTCTGCCTCCTTCTTTTCTGGGTATGTAGATTCGGTCGACATCAGATTTTGGGTGTAACATTCCATGCATTGTCAAGATCTTCCTTGTCTTTGAATCAAGCTTTTTTAGTTCAGAGTATTTCCAATCGATTATCCCGAAACTATATTGCACAGTAGGTATCGCCAAGCTGTTTATCGCTTCAATTTTGTTTCTTCCATTGAGTTCTGATCTCACTATTAGTCGTACTCTTCTGTAATATTCTTTCCTGATTTTCTCCTTCATTTTAGTATGTTGTATACCTTCACTTTCATCTACTCCAAGGTATCTGTATCCCTTGTCTTGATCTAATTCATTGATACTTGTTTCTTTATCCAGCTCAATATTACCCGTGCCAATTAGTTTACCCTTTTTGAACGATGCCTTTGCACATTTATCTAAACCAAAACTCATTTTGATGTCATCACTAAACTGCTTTACAATCCGTAGTTCTCCTTGCTGTTGATCATCATTGGATGCATACAGTTTCAGATCGTCCATATAAAACAGGTTACTGATTGGCACACTGTTTCTGTTCATCTTGTATCCATACCCACTAGCATTAATTTCCGATGTTAACGGCACTAATGCTAAGCAGAATAGTAAAGGTGATAGTGAGTCACCCTGGAAGATCCCCCGTTTGATACCGATCTTTTCTGTTGTGATAATACCTTGTACGTGATTCAGACACATCGTAGTGTTCCATGACTTCATCGATTTTTTCATGAAATTTATCAATTTGTTGTTAAATTTATAGATTGATAACGTTTTTAAAATCCAACTGTGTGGGACACTATCATACGCTTTTCTGTAATCTATCCAAGCTACGCTTAAATTCTTTTTCTTCCTTTTACAATCTTCAATTATTGCTTTGTTTAGGAGCAGCTGATCTTTGCAGCCATATGAATTTCTTGCACAGCCTTTTTGTTCTTCCGGCAATATATCATTGGCTAGGATATGTTTATAGCTGCGTTCTGAAATGATTGAAGTCAATACTTTATATAGTGTAGGTAAGCATGCTATTGGTCTGTAATTCTTTGGCTTATCAGTTTCATCATTTTTGGGTAGAAGAAAAGTGCGAGCTGTAGTAAACCATTCTGGCAAATCTTCTGGGCTTTCAATTGCTTTATTAAATGCAGTTGTTAGTGCATTGTGAGTTGCTGTTAGCTGTTTCAACCAAAAATTTGGTATTGCATCTATGCCTGGTGACTTCCAGTTAGCTGATTTTGTAATGGCAGCACGTAACTCTTCCTTCGTTATTGGATCCCATTTTTGACTCTCTACATGCGCATATTTCTCCTCTTCTCGGGTTATCCAATGTGCGTTATTATCATGGTGCTTTTCTTCTGCTAGAATGTCTCTCCAGAATTTTTCTATCTCTTCTTTGCTCGGTGGATTTTCTACTTTTCTTTCTTCTTTACCTAGGGATCTATAGAATTTCTTACGATCTTTGTTAAACAATCTATTTTGGTTGTATTGCTTGCTTCTTTTGTCATATCTCCGTAATCGTTGAGCTTTTGCTTGAATCTTCATTTTGAGGCTTTCCCTTATTGTTTCGATATCTTCCTTCATTTTGATGTTGTACCTTTTTTTTATACTACTTCTTTTCTTCGATTTTTTCTGATGGTCGTCTTCCTTTAACATCTCTGTCAGCAGCGACAGTTCTCCTCTCATCTTTTCAACCTGTTTCTCTATTCTAGTCTGCCATTTAGGTTTTCCTTGTGATTTGCTGCGTTTTCGCTGTTTTGGTGTCTTGCCAACTTTATCAGAGATTACAAAGGCTGCTGCATATAACAATTGGTTTATTTGATTGAGTGATTTTCCTTGTATATTCTTTTCTAACGCTGAATTACTTTCCTTAATTAATGCCTTCATCTTTTTAGTAAGGGACAGCTTCGGTAATGGTGATCTGTCCTTTACATTGATACCTTCAAGATCTGCATACTTATTAAGGATATCTCTTGATAGCTCAATTGTTTCATTAGCTTCTGCCGCAAGATTGTCGATTCCTTCTAATGGTGTTTCTCCTTCAGTCTGTTCACTCTGTGCTGATATTTCAGCTTCATTATGATCGTGTGTGTAGTTGCTTTCTTGTTCTATTTGTACTTTTATTTGGTCTATCTCAATGGATGTTAGCTTTTTGTTCTTTTCAATGTACCGCCTTTGACTGGCTATCTTGTTTGCATCCATATTTGGTCTGACATTTGGATTTCTTTGCCGCCAAAGTCTATACATCTCTTTCGTGGTGTTGTCTTTCATGGGTTCTGCTTGTGCCTTGTAATAGCATAGCATCACTTCTTTATATTCCTCTCGTGTCCATTTATGTCTTTTTGCTTTACTTTGTTGGCCGTAAATAGGACTTGTTGCCGTTGCAGACGGGCTCTGTTGGAAATATCTTCCAGATGAGTTACCATCTTCAGTTTCTTGAGAGGGGAGATCAGTAGCTAACTTTTCGACCTCAGTCTGATCACTCACTGAGGGACGCGCTCCTTGGTGACCCGCGCGACGAGCGATGCGGTGTGAAATTCTTTTATGTTGTACGTTCATGTTAATATCAGGTGGCAGACTAGACCCCGCCGGACGCCAATCCGGTACTTCACAGTCTCGGGGGTAAAAATAACAGACGAGGGTTTAAAATCAGAGTTTTCCTTCTCCTAGGTGGACTGCCGACCAAGGCTAATGAGCTCCACCTACCCAGGGCTAACAGGTACTACACCTTGCCCAAGGGTGACCTGGAGGTAGTTGTGGCAAAGGGTAACCTCATTCGCCCACGTCGAAACTCCACAACCGGATGCAGTTTAATGTCAATACCCAGGACAAATTATTATTATTATTATTATTATTATTATTATTATTATTATTTCTATCTTTATAGAGGATGATACAATTCAGTTGTTTGAAATAAAAATATAATAAACACTTGTGTCAGCATATGTCCTCTAATTCGAAATGGTGTAGGGAACTGTTAAGATTTGACAGGGGGGAAAGGTTGAGCCAAGAGATAAGAGTTAACCTTGGACTTTACGCATTCTAGCCATATGATATAGGAAAGCACTCAGAACCCAAAAAGTTCCAAAATCTTGCAGTCTTAAAAAGAAAGAAACAAACTACAACCAGAAAGATTTATTAAAACAAGGAACAGCTACTGCACAAGAAAAAACAATGAACAAAGCAAGTCAAACAGAATTCAACAAACTTAAGGTGGTGCAAATGAGGAAAGCTTATCAGGACAATTTCCATGATATTACCTATAAAAAGACTAAGACAAGCCACATTCCATCAGTAATACAATGGTAGAAGGGTAGCAGCAAGGTTTGGGCTATACAGTACCTTTGCAAAATTGCAAAATAGTTTTTTATAAAACTGAGAGGGGGGCATCCTTGGTTCTGCCCACCTAGAACAAGTTAAGATGTTACATTACCTTGCTAAGAAACTTGCTGAAGCTATGCAGATGTTTCAGCATGTATGGGCCAAATTTTTAATAGTAAACCATGTACAAGAAGTGTTTTTTGTATGATTATATTAAAATGTATTTTAGGAGTATTAAATAAATTGAGAAGAACATGTTAGTGTTTTGTCATTCTGCTCTTGATCCATTTGAGTGGCAGTGAAAATGCTTTCCAAATTTAATTTGATTTTAATGGTGATATAAAAATAACTTTTAAGATGTATATAATGGACAGATAGCATTAAAATAGGAAAGTTTTATATATATGTAAATATTTTGTATACAAATGATATGATATAATCTATGTCATATAAAGATTGTTAAAATAAATAAATGCATAAATGAATGTGACTATATTGTATTTTTATCCCAGATTTTTAGTTTTGGATGTTTCCTTTTCTCTTTCTTCCCTTTTCTTTTTCTATTCATCATCACCATATACTGCTGTAATTCCTTCATGTAATAAATCTGCACTTGACATCTAGTAGCATTAGATTCCATTTTCCTTCCTGTTCATTACCTTTATTTTTTAAATCTCAAATTTGTGTAATGAATTGTGCTGTATTTTGTTGGTTTTCTCAGTTTATTTTTGTTTGCCACTAACTTTAGGGCATACAAGCTGTCTTTCCCTATTTTTCAGGGTGACATAAGAGTTTTGTAAAAGAATTTTCATAAATGTAGCAGCTTTTGAGTTGCTATGGTCATCAACAGTCACCAACAGAATATGTGTATAATTAAGTGACATTGATGTCACTTCATTATACAGAAGTATACCTGTTGATGACACCCTATGAATTATCATGGACCTACTTGAACACAATTACTCATTGCCATCAAGAAGTGCACTCAAGCTGCCAGATGTTCTGAATCTGCTACAAGCACTTCTTACCAACATGCCATTCCTACTCAACAATGATATATACACACAAAATAGCGAGGTAACCATGGTAGCTCCAATATTTTCTGTGATTGCTGAAATATTCTTGCAAGAATTTAAAGCCACAACATTATCAACAACAATACAAGGAGCAACTGTCTGGAAAAAATATGTTGATTATGTTTTCAAAATTATTGGAGATCACAAGGTTTCTAGGGGCACATCAACAGTCTTTACTCAAACCTTGTTCACCATGCAGAAAGAAAAAGAAAGACATTTTCCCTTCTTTGGTGGCTTAGTGAAAAAGACAAGCAGATTGCAGCATTTCTTTTACCATCTACAGAAAACCAACTCACACTGACCAGTACCTTGACAACACATCACACCATCCAGTTTCAGCTTTTTATAGTATCATCCTCACACTGTTTAAAAGGTAAGAAGCATAATTTTAAATCCATACAACTGTAGAAAGGAAGAAAAACAACTTCAAAAGGCTCTATAATCTAATGAATACCATTCAAGGGATGTCCAGAGAGCATTATGAGAAAACTAGTAACCCTACTCATAAAGGAGAAAAAGATCCTGTGAAGCAAATATGTCTGCCTATTTTAAGGACAGTGAGCAGCTGAGTTGAACTCTCCAACATCGTAATATCAAGTTTTAATTTTTCACAACAACCACCCTTGAGACAATACTCTTAAAGTCAAGGAATCCAGTTCTTCTTAGAGAGAGAAGGAATGCAGTTTACAGACTACATTGTAAGGACTGCTGTGTCTTGTACATTAGAGAATCAAAGTTTTCCATGGGTCAAAGAGAAAAAGAACACAAGATTGCGGTTTAAAAAGGTGACACCAAGAGGTATGAAATAGTGTGGCACTGCTGAACAAAAGATAAAAACTTTGACAGGAAAAATAAAAAGTTTATGTGCAAGAAAATAGATTCTGCAACAAGAAAAATAAAAACTGCTACCCATTCTCTACACCATAGTGGTTACATCAACAGCAACTCAAAAACAGCAAAAATGTGGCTTCCAGTATTGCAAAAAAGAAACACAACAAACATAAGATGGGTGTGATACCACTCTGCAAAACAACTTTATCCCTGTTACCAAGCATATCTGCACCATCAAAGTATAAAATAGCTATACTTAATTCAGTAGCCTGGCAATGGGAGAAGTATCTCGTAAACAGTGGCTCCGAAAAAGCTTACAACTCATGACATGAATAGTATCCACAAGTGAAGAGTTTTTAGGATGTTTTATATCGTAGTATTTCTATAGCTAATGGCCATACTGTTAGAATATATTGTAAGATAATTGCTTCATATATAATTTATAGTCAGCAGTAAAATCACATAATTATCACTTTAAAGTCATGGTCATAACAAGTTGTAGCATCCCAAAACCCATTTTTGTTCAATGCAGATATTCTCGTTTATTCTATCAATCTGAAAATGTTTTCTCTTGTTGTTTTTTTAGTAGGTTTTTGTTTTGTTTTCTGAAATACACTGTGGTCTTCTTGATTGCCACTTTTTTGCATATTGAACTGAAATATCTTCTTGCAAGACCCATGTTTCACACAATATTTCTGAAGTTTATTGTTTGCCAATAAGCCATTTCTGGGAGTCCACTCTGCTTTGCATGCATTGAACACTGTGATATATGCTTAAAGAGACAAATACTTTAATGTTAGGGTTGCCAGAACTTGTTTGAATTTACCTACAAAAGCTTACATCCTTCTCCTGCATACAAGTCTACTATCTCATTGAACCCCCCATGACTCAGGTCCCCATTGTTGAGCATAGATAGGCCATCTGGGACGAACCCAGTAAGTGTGGAGCATGTCTCTTGTAGACATTGTTTCCAATGTTAGTATTAGCCTTTGGTTATCTAACTAAACTTCCATCCGTCCATCTGTTGCTCGCGCTCTCTCTCTCTCTCTCTCTCTCTCTCTCTCTCTCTCTCTCTTCTTTTTTTATCTCTCTCTCTAGATTCTCAACTTTCTCCATTTTCCAAACTCTTTCTTTAAATATATATATATATATATATATATATATATAT
>RDPX01000044.1:2041227-2053435 GCA_003991215.1 Morbakka virulenta | reverse complement strand
TCTCTCTGTCTCTGTCTCTCTCTCTCTGTCTCTCTCTCTCTCTCTCTCTCTCTCTCTCTCTCTCTCTCTCTCTCTCTCTCTCTCTCTCTCTCTCGTCCATCTATATATCTATCTATATATCTATCTGTCTATCTATCGATCGATCCACCCATCCACCCATCTATTTATTTATCTGTCTATCTATCTTTATATATCTATCAGCCAATGAACCAGAATGGTAAAAAATCCGAAATGTATTATTGTGCATTCTAAAAAATTACCAATACGTTATCAGAGAAAAAAATTATACAAATGCAATGCTTTTATATATATTACTGGCTGACATTGTTGCCTTCATTGCAATTTATTAGTGTTTGTATGGATTGGAAGCGTTCATGTTGTTCTAAGCTGTACTGGTGAGCTATAAAAGAAATCTCTGCGGCTTAAATATTTTATTCGGTCCTTTACTGTGTGTTTTTTAGCTTTCACCAAGATGATTTTGGTGTCTCTTGGCGACTCAGGGATGCTCACTGATCTTGTAATGGGTTAATCACCCCAAGCTCTCCAGATAAGCTGCTGGACAGTGAGAGGTTTTGTACGCAGATTTAATTATGTGTAGGTTATTTTACCAATATTTGAGCCATTGTAATGCATTATTTATCCAGGTTTCGTTCATTGTGTTAAATCTTTAATAGAATACAGCGCAGATGATACCATTGGGGATTTAAAAAGGCTTGTAGCTGCCCAGACAGGAACTAGATGGGACAGAATAGTTCTCAAGAAATGGTAAGATTATTTTTGTTAGATTTTTGCATTGAAATAATGAAATATCTTTTAGTATATTGGAACAGTAAAAATGGGAGTAATTGACAAAATATTTTTGCCATGGTATATTATTTTACGTGTGTTGACAGGTTTGGTAGGGGATCCAGAGGAGTGTGTTAGGGGAGAGACTGAGAGAAAGCCATATAATTTGAAATTTCTTTCTAATTTATGCTATTAAATAAAATTTGGTATTTTATTTAATAGCATAAATTAGATCCCAGGACAGTATTGTAGAAAACATTCTAATTATTGCTACTTATAAACATACCGTTGGATTGTCAACATTTAAGTATTGACACTTGATATGGTGATTACTTACGTGATATTTTACATGACAGCAGTCCAACTCTTTATTGTAGAAATGCTGTATTCACTGTAACAGTGCATATATACTTCTCAATACCTGTTGTGGCAACATTATACCCTGTTTTGTTTCAGTTCTCATGACACATGGTCATGTTTTTTTTAGGTACACCATATACAAAGACCACATTACCCTACGTGACTGTATCCTTTCTACAAATATACTTTGATAATTGTATGACGTATGAGTCGAGTCTTCGTCTCTTTGTACTAATCCTTTTAAAGCGTTGTTTTGTTGATTTTTCGTTCGTTTTATATATATATATGGTGTTGTAGTGTAGCCATTTTAAAAATCTTTTCTTATCACATTTTTTCATCTCTTGGTCATTATCAATTCGTTGAATTGGACCGTCAAAGCTTTGCTACCGTCAGA
Organism: Morbakka virulenta; assembly: GCA_003991215.1. Classification (NCBI taxonomy): domain Eukaryota; kingdom Metazoa; phylum Cnidaria; class Cubozoa; order Carybdeida; family Carukiidae; genus Morbakka; species Morbakka virulenta. Next base: position 2,051,895 of record RDPX01000044.1, on the reverse strand, counting down.
AACTCACCTTACTGTACTCTAAACTGTAGATTATATTTATGTACAATTAAAATAATATTTATTATTACTATTATTACTGCAGCGAAGGAGCCGTGGCTTAATGGTTAGTGCACTGCACAGTAATCAAGAGTTCCGGGTTCGATTCCCCGAGCTGTCGAGGAGAATTNAAAAAAAGCCGTTGGTGGGGGGCAGGAAGGGCATCCGGCCAAAAATTCCTCACTGCCAAATCAAAGTCCCTGTGAAGGGCACCGTCTGAGCCCCAACTTCTGGGAGAAAATGACGTTAAAACTAAAAAAAAAAAAATTATTACTGCAGCGGAAGAATACATAATAGAACGTCTGGCATGTATTACCTTTCCAAAAGCTCCAACAACAGTTTGGATTGTTTCAACATGTGAGCATTTCCATATTTTGATCAATTCTCTCTTAAGGTCGGAAAAATTGTTCAATTTTCTCCTTTTCTTTCTCTTCAGCCCACTTGTCACCAGGAAATGCTATATCAATGATTAAACACTTTCTAGAATAACTTTCAAAAACGAGGGTATCAGGGCGGCGATTGTCAATGTAGTGATCTGTCTGTATATTAAAACCCCACAAAATCTGCTCGCTTTCATTCTCAATGACGCACTCTGGTTGGTCGGGTATTGTACCACTTTACTTTCTGAACAAGGTCACATCCCCTGCAAAGCTCGAGGTAGATGATTTCTGCAATATTGCCATGTCTGTTCTTGTAATCTCGTTGTGCCAGTTTTTTGCATTCTATTATTAGATAACAAACTGATTCTTCCCTTTCGCCACACATTCTGCACTCCTCACTTATGTCCTGTCTATAAATGTGCTTCTTAGTCAAATTTGTGCACAATGCTTGTTTTGGGGCAGCAAATATCATTCCTTGTTTCTTTTATCAATAACCCTTTCCTTGACCAGTACTTTTCTTGTCATTCTGTCTACTTTCTTCAGTTTCTCTTCGGTCCAGTCTGTGATTCCAGCACCAAACCTTACCCATACACACCGCACCGAAGTTGATATCGTCCATGGTATTTCCTCTGTTTAGTTTTAAAGAAGCAATTTCCTTTTCTCGCTTTACACACTCTTTCGCAAGTTCGTCTTTTATATGGTCATGTTGGATGCCATTACCTTCAAGACTTCCTAGATATTTATGTCCTTTCTCTCCATCTACTTCATCAATCCATTGTTCATCCAATATCTCTAGCCCCCCCCCTCCCCCGTCATTCACTACCTTTCCATTCTTCATTATTATATGTACACAGTTGCTGATTCCAATCTCCATGGAAATGTATTTGCTATATATCTGGTTGGTACTAATAAGTGCATCTACCTCTTTCTTGTTTCTAGCATACAGCTTTATATCATCCATTAACAGCAGATTATTTATTTTACCTCTGTTCTTACCAAGATCATATCCAGCTTTCTCTTTTCCCATCAATATATACGGTGGCATTATGCGCATAACAAACAGAGCGGGGACGAACTGCCCCGTGGAAGATCTCTCAATTAATATCAGTTTTGCATAATTTTTCGTTTCCATGTGTTATTAGCAATATTTTATAATGCCTAACACTTGACGATCCATGAATTAGAAATCATGCCATAAGCTTTCTTATAATCTAGCCAAATCATGCCCAACGAAGTCTTCCGTCTCTTGGAATTTCTCATAATCATTTTTTCAATTAGAATTTCTTCTTTTGCCCCACTGGTATTCCTTCTGGATCCAATTTGTTCGCCTGTTGTGATGCGAAATACCTGTAGGTCCCATCTGACACAAGTCCTGTAAAGAGTTTGCATAACAGGGGTAGACAGTTTTTGGGTCTATAATCGCCGACTTCTCTTTCTCTTTGTGAGTTTTTCATAACCAATAATAATTAAAAATAATAATGGAAAATAAATAAATGATAAATAAATAAATAATAATAATAATTGCTGATAAGTTATGACATGCACCACCCAAAAGCCGATGTTGAACGTCTTTACCTCCCCAAAAAATCCGGTGGACGAGGGTTGACACAACGCGAACGTTCTTACAAGACGACTACAATTGGCCTTTTCCGATATTTAGATCTATCGGAAGATTGGATGTTGCAGTTCGTGTTTAGCCATGAGAATAAAAAAGGTTCGTATTCTGTTGTTAAGGAAGGGAAACGGTTTGCACGAGAGCTGGACCTTGATTTGGAAGGGGAATTGAAGAACACTGAGAATGCCCGCAAATTGAAAAGGTTAGCAAGAGAAAAGGGAAAGAAGGTTATCGATAATGCCTGGAAGTCAAAACCATTGCATGGCGAATACGTACTTCGAAGCCTAGAAAGCTGATGTTAATTTAGAAGACACCCATCAGTGGCTGAGAAGTGCTGGTCTGAAGGCAGAGACGGAAGGGTTTATTGTCGCTGCTCAAGATGAAGCACTCTTTACGAGGAATTATCAGGCGAATGTGATTCATAATGGTGCAGACGAGAAGTGTAGGTTCTTTAACAAAATTACTGAAACCATTGACTATGTCATTTTAGGCTGCTTCATCCTTGTGCCAAATGTATATACCAACAGACACAATCGTGTCGGTCAATATATGGACTGGAAAATCTGTAACCACTATAACATCGAAACAGAGGACAAGTGGTATGAGCATAAACCTTTACCTGTTCTTGATAAACCAAACATAACTATTCTATGGGACTTCCCGATAAGAACTGACAGAACCATACAAGCTAATAGGCCGGACATTGTTATCAAGGACAAGCTGAGTAAGATATGTAAAATCATTGATATGAGCATACCATCTGACAACAACGTATCTGCAAGAGAATTTGAAAAGCTCAGCAAATGTAAAGACATTGAAACTGAAGTGTCGAGGATGTGGAAAATGAAAACAAAAGCAATTCCACTTCTGGTTGGGGCACTTGGTACGGTTTAAAAAGGAATGCAGAAGTATGTAAACGATATCCCAGGAAAATTATCACTCACCGAAATACAAAAAATAGTGTTAAATAGTACTGCCCATAACCTCAGAAGAACTCTTTCAATCTGATAGAAAATCATGACTCGTATAAATCATATACGGTATAATGAATTTTTTTCACCTTAATTTTTATTCCAAATTCAAATATTTTTACCTGATAGTTTTGTACCATTTTTGTTATATTTTTATATTACTTATATTTTTACCTTTTTTACAATTTTTTATACACATCTTATTACCTTCAAACATAAAGAAGGAGAAACGTCAAGGAAGCATACATGCACGAACGGCTTGATACCCTGAGTTTAGGTAATAGCCTAGTGCAATGAAGTTCTCAAACAAAAGTATTTATGTAAGAAAAATAGCTATAATAATAATAATTTGACCTGGGTATTGACATTAAACTGCATCCGATTGTGGAGTTTTAACTTGGGCGATTGAGGTTAACCTTTGTCACAACTACCACCAGGTCAACCTTGGGCAAGGTGTAGCACGTGTTAGGCTACCCCAAGACTTTAAAGTGCAGGGTTGACATCCGGCGGGGTAAAATCTGTCTCATGGGTAGGATGGGGGGGGGGGACTCTATTGATGGCGTCACAGAAAAAACACCGAGGAACGAAAACCTGACACAATTCAGTCCGTATATTTAGATACGAGTCCTAGTCATAATTTAAGCAGTAACGACGTATAAGGGATTGAAATTTTATGTGAAGATGCCTCTCCCGGCAACGGAGGACACGAGGCTTCCCAGGTCGTCATCATGCGAAATCCTCGTACAGCAGTGAGAACACCGTGGACAAGAGAATTGAATAAGATTGTAATGAGATGATTTTTCGAGAGTGACCGAACTAAGAGAGGCTACAGAAAGAGGATGCATGAGATCTTGAAAACCAAGGGACTGTTCAATCTATCTGAGAAGAAACTGGTAGGACAAGCTCGGGTTGTAAGAAGTAATGGTTGAGTTTTAGAGGTTGGGCTTGATGAGCTCAAAAATGAAGTTAAATTTAGTAGTGATCAGAATTCCAAAAGTAATGATAACGAACAAAATACTGAGATTGTTGCTGATTATTGAGAAGTTTATGAAAATGATAAGGTAAAAGAGAGAAAAATGAGAACGGAAGTAAATGAAGAGGCTACGAGGAATGATGATGAAGATTAAGAGCAGCGATTACCCAACTCGACAAAGTTATTTCCTATTTGTAGGTCAACGACCTTACTCAATTTAATGGAGTCCTTAAAGCAGCTGCAAACGTTGTTACTAGAATTCTTGATATTAAGAAACGACAACCAAAGAAGAACACTGATCCATGGTGGAAGAAAAGATTGACAAAACACATGGGAGAGATAAGGAAAGGCATTAGCAAATTTAAATGTTTTGATGATATCCAAAGTAATTGGACGAGAGATAGATTGAATGATGTGTATTACATCAAGAAAAAAGGACTTAAGTTTGTCTGAAAAGAATTAAAATAGAGGATAGTGGCTAAAAAGGAAAAGATTAAAAGGTATGGAGAAAGTAATAAGCGATTCCTACAGAACAGACTTTTTCAGAACACCCAGAAAAAGTTGTTTGAAGAACCAGAAGGAAAAGAAGAGGGAAATGACGAAGTACCGGATACTAAAGTAAGCAATCAATTCTGGAGAGATATTTGGGAGAAAGATATTAAACACAATACAACAGGAAAATGGATTGGAAATGTTTAAAAAGAGGTTGATAAAAGATCCAAAAAGCAGCCTGATATTTTTATCAAAACTGATATGCAAAGAAAGCAACCGAATAAACTAAGTAATTGGAAGGACCAGAGAGAGTGGAGGAATTTTGGATGAAAAACATTAAGTCAGTACACCCAAGAATAACAGAACCGTTCTTATTATGAAAGACAAAGGAAACGGTAATGCAGTCACAAACTGTAGGCAAATAACGTGCTTAGCACTGAAGTGGAAACGTTTTACTATCATTTTATCGGAGCACATATACCAGCACCTAGATCAAAGCAAACTAAGAGAGTTAAGAGAACTAAAGAGTAGAAAGGATATCGAAAAAAGTCGAGAGCCACGAAAGGCCAGTTATTACACAGCCATTGTAAAGAATTGTAAATGGAGAGCAGTGGGCCAAGCCATGGGTTGGATTTACTATAAGAAAACGTTCGACATGGTACCACACTCATGGATTAGTAAATGCCTTGATATATTTGAAGTTGCATATCTTTTAAGAAAAAGTATGCTGCAATGGGAGACTGAATTGACATCAAGAGGAGAAGACATGGGTATAGTTAAAATAAAGCGGGGTATTTTCCAAGGAGATAGTCCATTCCCTTTACTCTTTGTTATTTTTTTAATTCCACTTTGACTAATTCCCCGTAAAGTGCCAGTCGGCTACGAATTTCGTGAGTTTGGTGAACGAGTGAATCATCTGTTATTTATGGATGACGTAAAACTCTTTGGTAAATCTGAGAAACAACTGGATGTTTTGATAAATCATCATGTGACGCTGTCTCTTGTTAAACCCGATTGCGCACTAACATGTGAATGTATTTTCCATTGATTCCGGTCTTTCGTTACAATATTAAGTTGGTCTGAATCTAACTGAGACCAAACGTAAACGTTGTCAGGCTAGCGTTTGCACGGCGTCCTCGTTTTCTCTTTCCTTCTACCCTCTCTTCTAGACATATTTTAGATAATCCTGTTTCAGACCTTTTGATGTGCCCAAAGAATTTTAGTACCTTGCTCTTGATTACTGGAGTGATTGGTGTCAGTGCTGTGATCCTGGGGAGTTTCTTAATTGGGGTGTGATCTGTTTGTCTGCTGCCAGTCATGAATCTCATTACATGATTTTGAAATGTTTCTATTTTCAGCAACAAGGAAGTTGTCCAGTTAATGTACTCCAGACCATAAAGTACAACTGGGAGTATGTTAATTTTACAAATGCGGGTTTTGATGTGATATGGTACTCTTTTTGAAGTCAATAACAGTTTGCTTTTCTGAAAGGCCGCCCATGCTTGACTTATTCTATGTTTAACAGATGTTAATCCATCATTAGTGGAAGAGAGTTTATGCCCAAGCTATACAAAATTGTGTACTTGTTCAATGGAGCTGCCATTTATTCTGAGATCAAGATTACTGTGTTTATCATTTGTCATAGATTTTGTTTTTGAAATGTTGATAAAAAGTCAAAATTTTTTAAGTTCTTCCCAAGAGATGTTTGTAAGTCCAATGTCGTCTCCATAAGAGAGATTTGAAATTTGCCACCGATGAGAAACCCTGAAATACACTCTGACTCAGCTTTCCATATTACCTTGGCTATCACAACACAGAAGAGCAATGCTGAAAGAATATCCACATGCTTGACTTTCAGAATTTTAACTGGCCTGATTATACCTTAGTTTTAAGATGTTGATGTATCCTCTCTTTATATTTGTTGTTTCAAGGATGTTCCACAGTTATTCCAGTTTTCTGCTATCGAAGGCCTTTTTGAAGTCAATGAATCCAATATGCACAGGACTATTGAACTCTATTGACTTCTCAATAATTTGCTGCAAGGCAATAAATTGTTCTATTGTTCCTCTTCCTTGTTGAAATGCTGCCTGTGACGAGGGAAAAGAGACATACAGGTCTCCCTTAACACGAGTCGCAAATATGCCTATAAAAACTTTGTAAATGTGACTCAATAGGCTGATTGGTAACTTCAAAATCGATAACTTTCACACTATATCCTACTACCTTTCTTATAAATAGCCACAATAAATGCTTGTTTGAACTTTTCTGGCATTTTCCCTGTTTTTAGTATCTGGTTGTGTAGGTGTAGGAGAGCTTTTACAAGGGGCTCTTCGTCTGCCTTTCAATTGCTTCTTTCGTGTTTGTGGACATCCATTGATCAGATTAGGTCTGTTGAGGTGGCAATATTTCTTTTGCTGTTTTCAATATTGCACTTGTGATTTCATTAAAAATATCTTCTGGTTCTGATACTTCGCCAAGGGCACTGAATCTGTTTGTAAGTTTAAGTTGAAATGGTATCCTGCCAGTAGTGGGCAGTGTTTCAAGGTTGAATTTTCTTGCATCTGGCTTGTGCATTGGCCAGCAAAAACATATTCTTATTTTAGTTCGTACCATTCTGTAATCAGATATGTCGGTTACATTGAGAACTGTGCTGTCTGGAATGGATTGACGATAAGGCATCTTAATGGTGAGAATGTCTGTAATCAGATATGTCGGGTTCTGTAATCAGATATGTCGGGTACATTGAGAACTGTGCTGTCTGGAATGGTTTGACGATAAGGCATCTTAATGGTAAGAATGAAGTGAATTTGATTTCTAGTCCTACCATTAGGAGAAAACCAAGTATGAAGTGTTCTTTTACAAAATTTTGTGTTTGTTATAAGCAGATTGTTTCTTGTACAGTTCTGTTAATTGTTCACCTCTTTCATTAGCTTCACCAATAGTGAACTTACCAATTGCTTCAGGGTAGTTGTGTAGATTTCCTACTTTGCAGTTAAAGTCGCCCATAACAAATAGATGATCTCTCTTTGGTACATTATTAATTGTTGCTTCAATTTGATCTTACAAGACGCTGATATCTTCATCAGGATATGTTATTGTGGGAAAATAGCATCGAATAAATGTAAACATTGAAAATTTTGTTCTCATTGTTAACACTGCTAGTCTGTCAGATATCGGTAGATAGTCAGTGGTATGTTGAATATGACACTTATTTACCAGAAATCCAACACCATTTGATCTGGATGTATTGTTTCCAGAGAAGACGACCTTGTGTCCGGAGCTATTTAGTTGTTGAATTTTACTTTCTTTCTCTTTTGTTTCTGAGAAGCCAATAACATCCCAGTTGACGTTTTAAATCTCATGAGGCAAAGTATCTAATGCATGTGTGTTCAAATCATGATGAATACAATGCGTTTATTTAGCGGGGACATTATAATGGAGTTTGGAATAAGTGTGGAGTATTAATAATGAAAGAGGGGAAGGATGAACATAGCGAAGGAATAAAGTTACCATCTGGAGGTAGCATAGAGGAGATTGACCTTGACGAAGGCTATTAATACCTTGGGGATTACTGGCAGCTGATGATATTAAAGACAAACTGATGAAGGAAAATATAAAATCAGAATATTTAAGAAGGATAAAAAAGGTATCAAAATTAAAACTGAACAGAAAAAGCGCCATTAATGCTAACAATTCTAGAGCAGTAGCAGTAACAATAGTATAGTGCCGGAATTTTTGATTGGAGGGTAAACAAAATGAAAGAACTATATAGGAAGACTCGTAAGTTGCTGACTGTGTACAGCATATTCCACAAAAAGGGAGATGTTGATCGGTTCTACATTAGTAGAGCTGAGAGAGAAAGAGGTTCGGTCAGGATCGAAGACTGTGTGTTAGTCAAAAAGAACTGTTTGGGTGAATGTGAACTTACCAGTATAGAACCTATGATTAAAGAGGTAGAAAGAGAAGAGATTTTAGAGATCGGTAAGGGCAAAGCAACGATGAAAGAGATAAGAAAAAAAACGACAAGAAAGACACTCCACAGTGTCTTCTTAAGTAAAACTTAGTTTATAGACACGCAAAGTTGGGAGTGGCTGAAACATGGTGACCTCAAAAAAGCTACTGAAATGGCAATAATGGCGGCACAAGAACAGGCTATTAGAATACGATCCAGCAGACGCCATTTGTACAAACAAAACATTTCACCACTCTGCACAATATGTGGAGAACGAGAGGAGACAGTGGCTCATCTGGTCTCAGAATGTAAACAGCTGGCTCAGAAACAGTACAAGAAGTGGAGGCATGATAAAAAAGTTCAGGTCTTGCATTGGCAACTCTGAAAGAAGTATGGTTTGAAACACAGTAAAATGATATGAACGTAAACCAAATAGCGTTGTGAAGAACAAAAATAGTTAAAGTAGTCTGGAACATGCGAATTTGAACCGATAAAGTTTTGGAGCATTTAAGGCCAGATATTTTAATACTTGAAAAGGAAGGACGTTCATGTAAAGTTATAGATGTCTCGTGTCCATTTGACATAAGAGAAGATGAAAAGGAAAGAAAGAAGATTGAACGATACCAAGACTTGAAATGGGAGGTGAAAAGGATTTGGAAGTGCAAAAATGTGAAAGTTATACCCATCGTTATACGAGCACTAGGTTGCATATCATAGGGTTTCCACCACTGGCTTGAAGAAGTCGGTGGAAATATCTTTTTCGGTAGACTTCAAAAAACGTGCGTTCTAGGAACAGCACGAATACTGCGATATGCGTTGGACATCTAAGGTTGCTGGTTGTGACTTGATACTCGACTAACTTTACCACCAGTCAAATTTCAGCTGGACTGTGTTTACATGTAATAATAATGATTTTTTGAAACATTTTATTTTTTTCATCCGAATACATACAATTACAAATCTCACTAGTCAAGGTAGTTTGCATTGCCTTGCCAATTTAACAAAATTAAATATATTACTAACAAAATTAATAAAACGACAATAGTTCAGGGTTTGTCCATGGTTGGTATCTACGACAGAATTTGTAATATGTGGTGCAAATGATTACATTTGAAGGTTTGGTTGAAAGAAAATGTTCGTATTTGTTGTCGATGTTCAAAGCATTCCACATTTCACTGAAAGTACTACAAGATTGACCGAATATACCTTAAGCGCGAATGGAAAGATTTACGAAGCTAACTTTAGAAAAGCTGGAATGAAAATCAGAACTACCTGGAGGTAGTTGTGACAAAGGGTAACCTCATTCACCCACGTCGAAACTCCACAACCGGATGCAGTTTAATGTCAATACCCAGGACGTTTATTATTTTGTTCAATTCCTTTATCACGGTTGATCTTACCCCGGAATTCCCGTAAAAGCAGATAACAAACAGTTTTCAAAGGTTTCACGGGTTCTCCCTCCTTTATTTCATAATAATAACATTTTTCTGAGGATACGTGCTGTACCCAGTAGGGCTGTCCGTATTACCTCTATTCTGATGTTCCATTGCAGTTTCTCAAGATGTTTCTTACATTTCAACGCGACAAGACCTAATGCACCAATTACAACAGGAATGATAGTTACTTTTTTCAAACCCCAGAGTCTACTGATTTCGTCTCTTTAACATTTGATACTTTTGCATCTTTTCGATTTCCTTTTCATGCACCCTCGAGTCGCCAGGAATTGCAATATCTATGATCTTGGCACTCTTTTCTGCTTTGTTGATAAACACGATATCAGGCCTTCTGGCTTCAATGACTCGGCCACACTGGATATTCATATCCCTCAAGATCTTGTATTCTTCATTTCCAACAACTCCATCTGGTTTATGGTTATACCACTCATCAGCTCTCTCTACTTTTCCTAACCTGCTTAGCGTCCAATGTATATATATATATATATATATATATATATATATATACCTTGCCACATGTCTCCTCTTATATTCACGCTAGACCAATTTGCTACAACCACTAACTACATGGCTCACACTCTCTTCTCTTTCTGAACACATTCTACAGAATGGAGATGCAATGGATTTGTCTATGTGGTGCTTAATAAAGTTAGTTCTTAGTGATTGTTCTTGCGCACTGCATATCAAGGCCCCAGTTGTTGCCTTAAGGTCTCCTTTCTTTAACCACTGCCAAGACTCTTCCCAATTGATATGTTGATTTTCCCTTATGAGTTTTCCATGCGATCTTTTATTCTT
>RDPX01000044.1:2022168-2038545 GCA_003991215.1 Morbakka virulenta | reverse complement strand
AATTTTGGATCTTTGGTAGAGATTTACGATCGGACATATCTGTTTCTGCAATTTTGAGCCATTCGGATAATATTACATCTTTGAGATTTTGATCCACTTCGTCATTTTCATTAAGTTCATTTGGATCTTCATTTGGATCTTCATTTGGCACTTCCTCACTCTTTGGTTGTAAATCCGGATGTTCATTAGGTTCCTGCAAATGTACTGGAGTTGTAGGTACAGTGGCACAAGTGTCATGTTTCTGATGATGCTTTCTTATTTTTTCCTTAATTTGGTCTATTTCTATTTCTGAAAAAACCTTGGTTGATATGATATTTCTACGCATATTGGCTAGTTTGTTACTATCCATGTTTAACCTAGCATTTGGGTCATGTTTTCTCCATATTTGATAGGTTTGATTTGTGTTGGAATCCCCTGAGGGGAATAGAACAGATGTAAAGTAAGCCTCAATTACGTCTTTCTTTTCTTTCCATGTCCATTTTTGTCGATTTTTTTTTACTTTCATTTGATGATGAAACTTCAAGAGGGCCATCATTTGGACAAACCTGATCATGGGTTGCCTCTTGATCTATGGAAAGTGTTTCCGACTCAGTAGCTATCTTTTTTGGGGGTCCTGGGTATGACATAAAACTGCATCCGGTGATGAGGCTTCAGTTCGGGAGTTCTGAAGTTTTGGGGAGTGTGGAGTCACCCCTTAATTGTCATTACTCCCAGGTCCACTCTTGCCCGGAGTGGTAGTACCTGTCAGGGCCCCATCTATGGGTTAAATAGAATAACCGGAGAGGTCATACAGGTCAGGTGTAAGATCTGCTACTGGTAACCTGGAATCCGGTACCACCTGTTCAGGGTCGAACTATCGGCGACACAACCGATAGGCAACAACCTGCTGCCACGCAGGGAACTTCCAGTAAGAAGAGTGGCTACGGGAGACAACTTCTAACGAAAACTCTAGGGTGTAGTTATTCGAGCGCACCGACATTATTCGTTTACTCGAATAAAGAAAACGAAAACCTGCCATGATGAAGTCAAATAACAACACTAGGGTTAAAGTCCCTAAACTTTTAACATCCTCTAGCAGTGCTTTCCAACTCGGAACCCATGACACATCCCGAAACCCAAATAGGAGGGATAATGTTGATTACAGTGCTGGCGAAAGGACAAAATTGATAAACTGTAGACATATTACCAACATATCGTGCCTAAATACTAGATCCATAAAACAAATGTCTAAAAGAGAGGAACTAGTATATAATATGTCAAAATTTAACATCGATATACTTGGTATCCAAGAACACCGTATAATACACACCGAAAAGTATGAATATCATGATTTAAATGGATCCTTATTAATCACCTCCTCCGCATGGAAAAACAATGCACAAGCCGCTACTGGAGGAGTAGGCTTGATAATTAGTCCAAAAGCAAAAACTTCTCTCATGTATGTCAACTCAATATGTGATAGAATACTTGTTGCAACATTCTCTGGAAATCCGAAAACAACTGTGGTATCTGTGTATTCACCAACAAACACAGACACAGAGGAAAATTCTGACCAGTTTTATGATCAGTTGCAAAGAGCCTTAGAATCTGTTCCAGCCCATAATGTTTTAGTTATAGTAGGGGATTTCAATGCCAGAATTGGCAAGCAAGATGGTCTTTTCACGTATCATAAAAACACAAATAGAAACGGAGAAAAACTGATTGACCTTGTACAAGAATTTAACTTAATTATTACAAACACGGTCTTCCAAAAGAAGAAATCGCATCTCCTACCGGAGAAAACTTTAAACTTGATTACATTCTAGTGAGGAAAAAGTGGAGAAACAGTGTAAAAAATGTAGAAGCTTACAACAGTTTTGCGAGTGTAGGATCAGACCACAAAATTGTCAGTGCGAAACTCAAACTTAGTCTAAGGTCAAATAGTCATCGAACACCGAAGAAAATCAGATATGATTGGGCGAAACTCAAGGAGGATACAGCTCTCCAAATGAACTATAGCATTTCTGTTCAGAACAGGTTTAACATATTACAACCAGTCAATGAGGCCACAAGTGACAAGTATCAACCTTTCATAGTCGCCAATAAAGAGGCAGCAAAAGAATGCATGCCCAAACTTGAGGTAACTAGAAAGAAAAACCGCGCCTTAGATCCACGTATTCAAGAAGCCCGAGAAAATGTTGATCAAGCTTATACGGAGTACTGGCAATCAAAATCGGAATCAAATAGAATCATTCTAAAAGAAGCGAATAATGCTCTACACAAGGCATATGGCAATGTAGAGGAAGAAGAGTTAGCTGCAAAAATTGATCAAGTAAAAGCCTCACAGAAAAATAACAGCTCCAAACAAACATGGGAACTGATAAATGAAATAAGTGGTAGGAGATCAAGTCGAAAGGGTCAAATCGAAGGGGACACAGAAGACAAAAGAGTTAACAACTGGTATAAACACTTTCAAAACCTGCTTGGCAATCCACCAAAAATAAAAGAAGTTAATAATGTAGAAAAAGTATTCGATGAATTGGATATATCAGTTGGGCCATTTACAATGAATGAATTTCAAAAAGCTAAAAAGGTCCTTTTAGAACGCAAAGCCTGTGCAGAAGATGGTATAACCCCTGAAATCATAAAAAGATGTAACCTCGACCAGGATATCTTATCTTTTTGTAACGACGCAATTTTACATGGTGAGAAACCAAAACAATGGTCAGTAATGAATATAATTCCAATACCAAAATCTGGTGATCTTTCTAAAAGAGAAAATTACAGGGGAATAGGTTTGTGTTCTTTAGTCGCCAAAACGTACAACAGGATGATACTAAATCGAATTCGGCCAGAAATCGACCCTTTACTAAGGAACAACCAAAACGGATTTAGACATGGGAGAACAACGAGCAGTCAAATATTAACACTAAGGCGTATCATAGAAGGTGTCAAAGACAAAAACTTACCAGCAATAATAACATTTATCGACTTCAAAAAGGCATTTGATACAATCCACAGAGAAGAGTTAATGAAAATCTTAAAAGCCTACGGAATTCCAACCAAAATTGTTAGAGCCATCGAAATTATGTATACAGATACTACAGCTAAAGTCATGTCACCAGATGGAGAAACTGAACTTTTCGATATACAGGCTGGTGTACTACAAGGCGACACATTAGCGCCTTATTTATTTATAATAGCCCTCGACTACGCAATGAGAAAAAAAGCGCTAGATGGAAAGGAGGAAGAACTATGATTCCGTCTAAAGAAAAGACAAAGCCGAAGGGTGGGTCCAATTTGCATTACGGACCCTGACTTCGCTGATGACATCGCCCTTATCCATGAGGAGATTGATCAGGCACAAAAGATGCTAGAAAGAGTAGAATCTGAAGCAGCGGGTGTAGGGCTTATGGCCAACGCCAAAAAGACAAAAGTTTATGTCATTCAATCAACCCATAGAAACCCGAATTCGAACTAGTGACAGGTCAACACTTGAAGTAGTTGATGATTTTACGTATTTAGGCTCACTTGTCACCAGCTCGTTTCAAGATATTAAGCGAAGAATTGGACTCGCCTGGGCAGCACAAAACAAATTAACCAAAATCTGGAAGTCAAGTCTATCAAGATCCTTCAAAATTAAACGTTTTTGCTCTACTGTAGAATCGGTACTATTATATGGCTGTGAAACATGGACGCTTACCAAAAAATTAGAAAAGAAATTGAATGGCTGCTATACAAGAATGCTAAGATCAGCTCTTGGATATAGCTGGAAAGATCACATCCGTAATGAAGATCTTTACGGTCACCTTCAAAAAGTAACCGACAAAATCAGAACTAGAAGGTTGAGACTAGTAGGACATCTTAAGAGACATCCTGAAGAAGTGGCACACAATTTGACATTTTGGTTACCAACACAGGGAAAGAGAAATAGAGGGGCTCCAACAACAACATTTGTACAACTGCTGGAGAAGGATACGGGACTGACGGTCGAAGAGATGGGAAATCAAATGATGGACAGGGATATTTGGCGGATGATGGTAGGTCGAGGCACTTTGGCCTCGACCTAGATAGATAGATAGCTATCTTTTCGACCCCAGCCTGGTCGGGTACCGGGGGACGCGCTCCTTGTTTATCCACGCGACGAGCGATGTGGCATGATTTCTTTCTAATTGACCTTTTCATCATAAAAATAACAGACTAGGGTTTAAAATCAGAGTTTTCCTTCTCCTAGGTGGACTGCCAACCAAGGCTAATGAGCTCCACCTACCCAGGGCTAACAGGTACTACACCTTGCCCAAGGGTGACCTGGAGGTAGTTGTGGCAAAGGGTAACCTCATTCGCCCACGTCGAAACTCCACAACCGGATGTATTTTAATGTCATACCCAGGACGATTATTATTATTATTATTATTATTATTATTATTATTATTATTATTATTATTATTATTATTATTATTGAGTGGTGGAGCAATATGAGCCCATGGGGGGGACTCAGGGGTAGAAACCCAAGCAAAACCATCCGACCACCAGCCCGATAAGGGTAAACTGGGTGCATGCAGCGCACCCAAGTGTGTGCGATATTGATTTAAATAGAAAAACAGCACATGACCTTACAGTTGGGGCCTGTTTAGGTGACCCATTCTGCTTAAAAACGGTCTCCGTAGGGAGGCATTACCCAAGACCTTAGGACTAAGTAACAAAGTAATAGCTCGGTACTCAGCCCTTCAGAACAAGAGATCCACGCTCACGACACCTAGATATGATGCTCCCCCACTACTCCCACCTGTTAAACAGAGATGCGTGATGTGTCAGCCCTTTCGGGACATGCACAACCGGTTAAGGTCCTGACTGGCAAGTCTGCGATTTGAGCGGGAATGTTTGATCTAGCCCATTCATAATTACCAGGCAAAACTAGTTCGTGTACACCACCAATCAATTAATATTATTATTAATAATATTATTAATATTATTATTAATAATATTATTAATATTATTATTAATAATATTATTATTATTATTATTATTATTATTATTATTATTATTATTATTATTACTATTACTATTACTATTACTGCAGCAAAAAAAGTCATTTTATGAAACGTCTGGCACTTTTTACCAATTTTTTCATGTGTTGTGTGTGTAACTGTGTCGTTTACTGCATCGATGCGAAGTACAGTGACCTTAACCCAGTTCAGACGAAATACACGATGGAATGAACTTGGAATTATATTACAAGTAAACTCAATTCAAACTGATTGACGACTGATACCTCGATTCAGCCCCACGATTTTCAAGATGAATTCATATGGAAATCCAAAAAACTAGATTTCGGGTATCACGGGAGACAAGGTAATGTAGACTGCAATGAAATCAAGGAAATGACGTTGGAGGTATAAAGGATTATTTATTCCCGAGAAATGCGACGATTTTCTTATCGAAAGTTTAAATCGTGTTGACAAGAAGAGGGCTAATAAAAGAAACAATAGTGTCCTAAATTTGTGGAAAAAGGACAGAGTAAAGAAACAAGGGGGTATAGGTTTTACTTCAGGCTGTGCATAAAATTGAGTTAGACGTGGGATATTTCTCATTTAACTGACTTTGATTGCGAATGTATGTTACGTGTTTTACGAATAATTTATATGCTGCTATTTTATTAGGGCACGCATTCTGTTATTGTTAGAACCAAAGTATGTGTAAGAAAATCATTTTTGATGTCATTTGATTCGATAACAGCTCTTATTTGGTGTACAGCTTAGTTATGTGATATACTTTGCTATTACTAGGAAATCACTCAGAAACTGCCAACTGCCGCCAAGCAACTTATTTCCTCATGTACTGGGATCTTTACCAAATTGTAGTTCTAAATTTATTTTAATACATAAAATCACATTCTTTGTTCAATAATCATAGTGCAAATGTTGAAGAATCCTTCAAAAATATTTTCCACCCAGAAGATAATGCCGACCAGCACCAAAGTTAATAAGTTCTTGTCTATTATCAACATTTCCTAATAGATTCAACCAAAAACGTTGATAACTTTATTTTACTTAGTTTTAACTTTATTTTAGTTATTTTGCACACTAACAGACACACAGACAAACAAACAGACAGACAAACGGATAAACGAAGGCGAAAGCTTGACCTCCTTGGCGGAGGTAAAAACAGACTTTATTGACCCATTATTGACTACACCACTCTTATTCTCAGCAGTTCCAGTTACAAAGGTAAATACTGATTACAATTTTTTGGAGTAAATTAGATCATTTCCAGATAGGAAAGGAACCAATAAACTAAAATGTATTTTTTTATGATATTATTATACCTGGCATGAGTAAATCATCTAATGAGGTGGTTTTAATGGCTTATTGGGTTGTCAAAGCCAAGTAGCCACATACAATGATACTGCCATACGTGAAAGATATAAATCATAGCTTCATAGGTAAGGAATCAGAATGAAAATTGAAATTAGATACGACTACTACTCTCAAACAACATAACAGAACTCAGGATATTGTTGATGTAAGGGCGTCAAGGGTTAATTCATTGATCAGTTAAAGCAAGCTTGGTCGTTCACCCTCAAGCTGGACCAAACCACGGAACTTTCTTCCTGCTCACAACTTCTTGCATACGTGCGTAACATTCACATGATGTATTTAAGAATGGGTTTCAATGTCGTTTAGTTTTCCGGTCAAGAACACGAGTGGAAGACATTTATCATACCGATGATTTTTTTTAAGCAAGTGATATTAAATGGGAACTGTAGTGCAGATTTTGTACAGATGGCTCTCCGGAATGTTAGGCTAGAGCTCGGGGTTTCATGTGTGTGTTAAAAAGTTAGCCTCGAGTTGTATTTTCATGTATTGAATAGTGCAACGTGTAGCACTGGTTTCTAGAATCTTGACACCAGAGTTGATGGGTTGAAGGGCTGAAACAGGTGATAACACTTGCTAACACAGTAGAATCAATGATCCCAACATAGGTTTATTCTGATACTTTAATGAAAAGATGGATGCATATCTCCCAAACTTGTACCACACAGGACGATGGCTGTCGACGGGCATCGTAATTAAGAGAGTCATTGATGCACGGATGAGGCTAAAGAATTGCTTTACAAAGCAAACAAACGAAGAGTTTGTAAAAGTGTTTACAATTTAAGGTAGTACCATGACATTTTCGGCAGGCATAATGAATTTAGCTTCTATTTGCAAGGTATCAATGTTTCTACAGGTGCCGCACCTGCCCGAGTCCCCAACAGCATTCAACTGCTCTCCTGCAGATCTCTTACTTCCAACAGACACAGCTATCGGTTGTGCAAACGGCTGGAGCGAATTGATTTAGCAAAAAAGGACAACAAAAAAAAGGAAAAGGAGAAGAATAGCCACCACAATATTCTCACAAAGAAATTCATCCATTTTGAAATTCCGACAAGCCTAACTTTATCACTTAAGGTGCCTTAGAAATAGTTTTTTGTTTTTGTCGGCTTCTTTCAATGTTGTAGAATGACCAGTTGGTATTAAAGCATACGCATCTATGCTAATATACGATACACATTTTGAATTTTCTTTAGAACTATCGTTGAGCAATCTCCTTTGATTAGTTAAAGATTTCTTCACACATAACTTTATCAAAACTCCAGGTGACCCCTAACAAAAAACTGTTAAGACTGGCATCAAAAAATGGAATAAATTCTGAATACCTTGTTTCATAAAAATTATTTCTGTCCCTTGACCCAAGTGTTTTTTGCCTGGCTTAAGAGATTTTTGTCACTAAGTTTAGAAGCTAAGACTCGAAACGGATCTTTAGATAAGCATATATCAATGCGCAAATCAGAGAGTTGATCTTAAGCGAATGGCTAGGATTTGCTTGAAGCATCGCCAAATCCTTCATAGTAATATATATAAAAAAGGGATAACCCGTTCTTTCATCTCATTCAATAGACTAATCTTCCAGTAATTCAGATGAGTTGTTTAATTCAAGAAAGGAAATCTCATTACAATGAGGTACAAGTGTTACTACTGTTTCTTCACTTGATACTTTTCTCGTTTACCATACAAGCTTGACAATGGCTCGTATTGTCAGGATGATGAGGTCAGAATAAGGAAAAAGAACTTGACAATGCGATGGGTTTACTTTAGGAAGGCATTTGGCATGGTGCCACTTTTCTGAATTTTGGAGTGCTTGTGCATCCTAGGGATGTACAATAGTTTAGTGCAGTTCCTATTAAAAAATAAAGGTTGGAGGATTGAGCTGACATGTGGTAATAAATCACTAGGAGAGGTTAAGATTAAGAAAGTTATATTTCAGGGAGATGCCTTATCACCCCTTTTAATGTTATAACACTCATTCCCCTAACCAACGTATTGAAAAGGAAATGAATTTGCAAAAAAATAGAGAAAAGATTAATCACTTACTTTTCATGGACGATCCTAAATTGTTTGGAAAGAGCGAAAAATAACTTGATTTTCTGAAACAGACAGTCGGATAGCAAGGACATTGGCATGGAATTTGAGTTCGACAAGTGTTCAACAATAGTAATGAAGAGAGGAAAAAGGATAAAATCAGATGGAATAAAAATGCCAGGTGATACAGTTATAAAATCATTGAAGACGGGAAAGGAAAAGATAAAGATGCGATACCATTACAGTGGACAAAAAAAAAGAAGCCAAATTATAGACTTCATTGTTCCCCAAGATACCAGGATTGATGAAAAGGAAAGAGAAAAATATTGAAATATCAAGACTTAGCGAGGAAACTGAAGAAACTGGAACAAAAAAGTGAAAATAATCCCAGTAATAATTGGAGCGCTAGAAACAACACCAAAAGTATTGGCAAAAAGGCTGAAAGAGATTGGGATAGCTACCAGAATTGTAGAATTGCATAAGACTGTGTTGCTTCACTCTGCCAGAATCTTCCGAAGAGTGCTTGAGGTTTGAGGAAAGTTGTTGTTACCAAAATTCGAGAACATGAATCCACCGATCAGTTTGAAAAAGCAGTTGAAACCAGTTTGTGAATAACAAAGAGAGAATAACAAAGTTCATGCCCTGCATGACAGCCCGCACAGGGAGATGGTATTCACCTGCCAGACGAGAAAACGTAACCCCGGCTACCGACCAGTAGCTTTAGAGGTTAAGCACCTTTCTCAATACGTTGGTGGTTCCAATGATGGTAGATCTTTGGTTATGCCGCTATGCCTACTCAAGAAAGTCATAACGGGATCGTACTCGTTTGAAAAAAAACTGTTAACAACATTTATTAATTTTTAAATCTGTACCAATTCATTGCGGTTTTAGAGCTGTATGTTGTTGGAAGATAAAGACTCGTATATTGAACGACGTAAATTGCATTTCGCTGCATTGGAAATAACAGTCTCTGCCTACCCCAATCTCTGACAGCTTGATGGTTAAACCTTCCACAAATTTGACTTGTAGCTCCTGAGTTTCCTAGTGACTAGGATTGGAGAGCAGGGTAGTCTCACAGGTGTTGAGAAACATGCAAATGGCCAGGCAACTTGTTAGTATAAAGAACCAAGAGAGGTAGACCAAGATTAGAACGTTGGGGAACTCTGGCATGTTACATGTTAGCTTGTTAGTTGAATACTCATCAGATGTAGTTCAGTCCAATATGACAACATTTTAAGATCCTAGCGCAAGAAATGGATGATATCTTCATATTACAAGGCCTTTCAACCCACTAACCTTAATACCCGCTTTTCTATTTGTTATCTGATATATTACCTTCCGCTATCCTTTGCACACATTTCTTCATCATTACTTTAACCGTTGCATATGGCCTATGTATATTTGTTTCCTTCCTTATCTTATATAACTTCTCACCGTGACAAGCTGCTCAATACGTACATTTGATTCTCGTGTTTCCCCATTGTTTCCCATTTTCGATTCAACGTTCTAAATTTTTTTATACTCTCTCTCTCTCTCTTTTTATTGGCTGGTATTTGTTGGACTGTGGTGGTGAGGCCATGGCCATACAGTACCGTGAATTGCTGTCCGTTTTTTTGTTCTGCTTTTGTCCACTTGACATAGGGCATGTTGATCCAAACATTTCCGTCACTTTTTTCAAGATGAATCACAAGACACCCGCAGAATACCTGATGTATGAAATAAGTTCCTTTATGACACATTAGTTTCTAATGAAAGCAACACGTGTGAAAAATGTAAAGTCTTATACATGGGTATAGATGCTTGCATCTATTACCAAGTATGAAACATAGACAATAAAAAAGACAAAAGAAAAATAATGTAGATTCTAGAAAATCTGTAACTGAGAGGAAATTGTGAATGTCATGGATAAAACATATTACGGATGAGGAGGTACTGAGGAGAAGTGGGTTAAAAAAGAAATGAAAAACTAACAATGAGCAAGAAAATGAAGTTTTCTAGGTCACGTCAAGAGTAAAAAAAGAGTCAAAATGTCAAGATAAACAACCAAGACTTTGTATCACACCAAAACCGCAAAAAGTGACAAATTATAGTCGCCAGATTGGGTGTATTCATTAAAGTTCGTGTTTGTGTGTTTGCCTTTCTGTGTCTGTGTCTTTGTGTGTGTCTTTGTGTGTGTGTGTGTGTGTGTGTGTGTGTGTGTGTGTTAATGTGTGTGTGTGAATGTGTGTGTGTGTGTGTGAGAGAGAGAGAGAGAGAGAGAGAGAGAGAGAGAGAGAGAGAGAGAGAGAGAGAGAGAGAGAGAGGGCGGGAGGGAGAAACTACCATTATTTTGTTAAGTAAAGGGCAAAGTCACAAGTTCTCTACGTAAAACTTTAGTTATTTCACAAAATCAAACATTTCAAATTTAATCAGGCAATACACGCTTTTGTTTTTATAAGAACAATTTTATAAGAACATGAGGCTGAAATTTGGCCCAAAAATAAGAACATACTAAGAACAAGCTGAGGCTCAGCTTGCAATACAAAAAGATTTTAAGAACAAACTCAGGCTCACCAGATTTGATTTAATAAGAACAAATATTTTTTGTTAGATGAAAACAAAGTGTAAAACACCGTATAAGACTAGCCTGTACCAGACCGCCGCACCGGCACGGAAATTTTGATTTCCCCCGTACGTTGGTCTGTTACGGTTAGAACGATTNGTGTGTGGTAGTGTTGGGGGGTGTGTGAGGGGGGGAGAAGAAGAGGGGACGAGAGAGAGAGAGACAGAGAGAGAGAGAGACAGAGAGAGAGGGAGGGAGGGAGGGAGAACAGATCCATCGGCCACAGATGGATAGAGACCAAGGGGAAGACAAAGGATGAAGATGCTGGATTGAATGTAGAAGAGAGGGAGACTACAATTAGAGAGGAGGGTAAAGTGCCAAAAGCATGACTGAGGTACTTTAGCAGTTTCAAACAATTGATATCCATGGAGGAGATAATGATTGAGAGCATTGGTTGTGGGTGTGGTGGGATTAGTGGTATGAAAGTATCGGCAACATAGCTCATGGTTAGCAGAGGTTGATACCACTTTCAATCACAAACGTTATCCTTTATTGCTAGCAACGCTTCTTTCTAAAACAGAATTACTTTAACCCTTAGCCGGGAAGACAAAGTCTTTACCATCCATTATCAAAAAAATTTTACAGGAATGTCATGAAGCATGGGCCCCTGGGGTTAATATGGCACTAAATTAGTAGCAAGACACCTATCATAAATATTGTGATTTCCAAGGAAAGAGCTTGTCTTGCCCCACATTACTGCAGCAGAAATTCTACAATAAACCCCCTTGGCGATTCGTTGTTGGTCCAATAACAGTCATCTAATTAATGCAAAAATAAAATTTAACTGCACTTCCTTTCATCTTTCATCATTTCCTCTTCTTCGCAATGTTAAAGAAACAAAGCTTTCTTTGGGATTTTTTAATTGTCATAAAAGCCCTTGATGGTAATAGAAAAAACCCGAGAGAGGAACAAAGATCTCTACCTTTGCTTCATAGACTATTCGAAAGCTTTTGATATGGTTGTGCATGATAGGCTATGGGCAGACATGAAAAGGATCGGAATTCCCACACACTTAGTTCAACTGTTAATGACTGTTTAATAACCAAAAAGCCGTAAAAAACAAGGACTCAGAATGGTTTACCATCAAAAAGGGCGTAAGACAAGGTTGTATAACCTTTCCTTACCTTTCCAATATATACTACGAATGTACCATGAGAGACGCATTAGAGGGATTCGAAGGTGGCGTAAAAGTAAGTGGAAAAGCTTTCACCAACCCTAGATATGCTGACAACGTAGTGTTGATGGCTCACACCTTAGTGAATTGCAAGAGTTGGTTAACAGGGGTTGGTTAACAGACGTTCGGAAAGTGCTGGACTGTCGTTGAATGCAAAGAAAACGAAAGTATTGAGGATCGTATCCGGTAAAGTTAACAACAGAGGCAACATTTTCGTAAACGATCAGCCTATTGAAAATGTGACGCAATTCACCTACCGAGGGGTCCTCATCACGGCTGATTTGGACGATACCCCAGAAATTAAGAATAGGATTGCTATCGCCAAAAACGCAACTTCAGCTCTTACAAAGGTTTGGAAAGATAGATCGATATCTACTAAGACAAAAATGAAGCTACTCAATGTATTAATCTTTCCAATTGCGACATATGTCAGCGAGACCTGGATCTTGAAGAAAAGTGATAGGAGATGAATAGAAAACTTTGACATCTGGTGCTATAGAAGAGCCCTAAGGATCAGTTGGGTAGAGAGGATAAGAAATGAGGAGGTTGTGCGAAGAACTAGATGCCACAAGAGACTACTACCAAATTTTAGTGGAACGGAGACCCTCGTATCTTGGACACGTCCTTAGGAACGATACATTGGAAAGAGAGCTACTAATGGGAGTAGTTTTCGGTACAAGAAGAGGTAGACCAAGGAAGAGATTTATGGACAATGTGAAAGAGGAATCCAGACTCAAACTTCCCGTAATCGATGACGATGAAAGGCCCCTTTCTTAATTGCCCTTTACATTTTACCCCCCATCGTCTTATGTTCCCCCACTCAGTCACAGTTTTTTATGTTAATTTCTTTTATGATATTGACCCAGTTAGGCTTATTGCCATTGTTTTCGATTGCAAATCAGAAACAGAGGATGTACTAATGAAGACGGGGGTTGGCTGCAAAAACTTCCCCCCCCCCAATCCAACACAAATGGTTTGCATTTCTTGTGCTAAAAGAAGAGATGGTTTTTTGATAATATTTGTCTCCGCTTGAAATATACAGAGCATAACAGGAAACAGAAAACAGTTAATAGTCGTAAAAGCGAGAAGGAAGATCAAC
Source organism: Morbakka virulenta (assembly GCA_003991215.1). Taxonomy (NCBI): domain Eukaryota; kingdom Metazoa; phylum Cnidaria; class Cubozoa; order Carybdeida; family Carukiidae; genus Morbakka; species Morbakka virulenta. The sequence continues at coordinate 2,025,289 of RDPX01000044.1, read as the reverse complement.
ACAGAGAGTCCAAACCAAATCAAGAAAATAATAGAAGTTAATAGACGGGCTTTGGCAAAGTTTTATTTGAAAAAAAAAATTTTTTCACCCACCACGACGTCTGGGCTCTTTTTGTTCAGTAATACGTAATAATCTTGTCTCAGATTTGAATAAATATGGTCTCATTACATTTGTTCGATTAGACCTCATATTTATTATATTTACAACACGATGAAATCGGAGTCTGCCGAAAGAGTTTGTATTGACTGGCAAGTTTAGAATCCATATAATGATTTGCTAGATTACTTGCTTTCAGCAGGAGCACAAAGAATAGAAATTAAACAACAGAATTAAAGTCACCGAAAGCTGATTTTTTTCACCCTTATCTGAGATCATTTACAATACAAAATAACAGGAGGCGTCAGACATTACTTGCCTGCAGATGGCTTAAACAATTACAACGATTTGTTTCACGTAATGCAAATCAACCCAATATAAATAAGAAAATAAATTGAGACCGTCGTAAATCATTGATTGGAAGTTTTGAAGAACTAATCCCACTAACTAAAGCCAGCATGTTTTACACAGAGGGAAGAAATGGCATTACATGATTAATGTTCCAGACAGCTTTAACTTTGATTAGTGACGTAATGAAAATTTGATGTATTTTAATAAGTAGGAAAAAGGAAAGGGTGAAAAAATTGATGTTATGCTTTATTGTAGCACATATTAAGATTCAAACTTGCTGTATTGTCAAATACTAGCTTTCATGGACATTTCCACTAATAAGGCTAGCATTGCAAACAACTTGTGCACAAATGCATTGAATTGTCCCGCAATAAAATTTACATGAGCCCAGCAGGACATCTGCTTTTGACCTCGATCAGTACGCATAATAAGAAGGGCTGAAATTAGTCAAAACTAAAGATGAGGTACTTGGATATTCAATAATAATGATAATGATAATAATAATAATTACCCTGGGTATGACGATAAACTACATCCAGTTGTGGAGTTTTGACGTGGGCGAACGAAGTTACCCTATGCCACAACTACCTCCAGGTCACCCAAAGACAAGGTGTAGCACCTGTTAGCCTACTCTGTGACCTTGAAATAACGGATTGACGTCTGGCGGAGTTAATTATGTCACTTTATCCGTGTGGACCAGAAATATCAGTTTGCGACTGGCGCGGAATATCCACCTCTTTTACCAAATGAAAACTGGAAGCAAAAATAAATCATGCCGCATCGCCTGTCTCGCGGATCAACAAGGGGCGCGTGCCTCAGTGAGTGACCAGGCTGAGGATTTCGAAAAGTCTGCTGCTAGGTCTACCTCTCCCGCCAGTCAAAATCCATCAGGTCACCAGGACGGAACACCACCCACCCAAGGCCCTGTGGTTCAACAAACTAATACTAACAATCAAAACAAACCTAGACTCAAATGGATAAGGGAAGAGTATGCTGAGGTGATGTATTGCTTTTACTATGCACTCGAAAAGCCAGATACGAATAATACTGATGATACGTACTACGTGGTGTTTAAGGAATAATAATAGTGAAAAGATGGAAATGCTTGATCCAAACAAGCTAGCTAATGTTAGAAAATACATCGTTTGTAGAAAAATATTGACCAATAAAGAAATCTCGATAATTGAAGATAGTAAAAAACGATACCAGAGAAGTACAGGTGGAAAATGATGGAGTTGAAGGAAATTTAGATGAACAAGAACTTGTGATGTTGAATAATGCTGATGCAAGAGTTGAAAATAATGTCGATGGGGTAGTGCAGAACGAGGTTGTCGTTGACGGAGAGGACGTGCTTGGTATGAAAACGGATATCATTGAAAAACTGTCGATAGTCAAACATACTGAAATGAGTGAAAGAGAGACGCTGTTAAAACTCAGACACCCCAATAAATTCAAAAATATATTAAATGTAGGCAATATGGTATTCGAACCACTCTGACATGATCAACGTCCACATTTAAGTGAACTAAACAAATTAATTTATGCAACAGGAAGAGTTCTTCAAGCAAAATGTGGTATTAAATTAAGAAAAAAGACAACGACAAAGAATCATAGCAAAACCAAAATGGCAAGTAAAAATAGAGAAAGAAATAGAAAGTTTCAAAGGGAAATTTCTATACCAGAAGAACTGCAAAAAGAAAATGGGAATAAATCGAGGAAAGCTAGAAAAGTAATCAGAAAATATAAAGTACTCTCTAAAGAACAAATACCAACGATTAAAGAAGAGCTAAAACAAGAGCTCCAGGTTAAGGCCCAAAGGTTACATCGATTTGATAAATGACAAAAATTCTTTAAGCAGAATAAAATTTTCGAGACTGATGTGAAAAAGTTTTAAAGTGAAATTGGAAAAAAATGGATCTTTGTAGAACCCGTACCATCTGAAGAACAGGTAAAGGAATTTTGGAACAACATTTGGGAAAAAAAGAAACAATTTGATGAAAACGCAGAATGGTTACGTGACCTTGAAAATAGCACTAGGGATATCCCCGAACAAGAATGGGAATATATTACTACTGAAGAAATACAAAGCGCATTAAAAAAGTCTAAGAAATGGAAATCACCTGGCATTGACCAGATTTCAAATTTTTGGCTTAATACTCTCTCTTTGGCGCATGCCAAATTAGCATCTAATTTTAATTAAATTATGATAGTGATGTAACATTATTATACAGTTTTCTTTGGATTTGCTAATTAAAATCAAGCACCGAGTCGCTACCAGCAACCTTAGGTGATTGAAGTTTGAGGTAATATATTTCAACAAAAATATCTAAATTGAACAAAGGCAACTGACGAACAGTATATGAGACAGTTACAAATTATACAAACCCTAAGACTAACAATAACAAAACAAATGTATATAAAAGTTTGGACTATATAAAAACGTTTTATTTTACATTCATTGGAATATTACGAACATCAAGGAGACGAGAATATAGATGGAATATTACTAACAGTAAGAGGACAGAATTACAATTTTACATATGACATAAAACGACTAAAGTGTTAAAAGGGAAATGATTTAGATCGACAGGGCTCTTCTAAGAACATGCGCTGTGCTGTTCAATACAATTTTTTGGACTTCTTCTAGTTTTGGGTTTCCAGGTATTTGTTGCAG
>RDPX01000044.1:1979363-2015363 GCA_003991215.1 Morbakka virulenta | reverse complement strand
GTCGTACAGTTGTGGTGGTACGAATGGTGTATTCAGGGGTTTGTAGATATTGGTTATTGTTATGTAGTTCATTAATTCCAGCCACTGTGTCTCGATGGCTTCGCTTTTCTCGATCAGGCTTGCCGTCAAGCCGTTACTGACAAGAGCTGCTATCCAATGCTTAGTGTGATGGATGCCTCCTTTCAGTGTGTAGCCGCATATCTTTATTTTGTCATTGTAGATGGTGTGAGTTTCCTGGAGCAGAATGAAGGAAAAGGAATTTGTCCTGGCGATGTTTTGAATGACTTCACATTTAGGCCCTGAAAGGCCTTCTACATTAGGTTGAGGTATTGCAGGGCCCAATTGCTCATGACGTTTACTCGTATTCATGCAATAAGATATAATATAGTCCTTATTAATTAGGTATTGGCATTAGTTTCCTTGGGACCTACCGAGGGGACCACGACAAGGTGGCCAATCTCCCCTCCTGTACTTTGAATGGATATGATCAAACGGATTTATTTTTTTAAATAATAATAATAATAATCAGTTTCATTTATTTATAACTGTATAATGATGTTTATAATTTCTATTATCAATTTTTTATTACCATTACTTTTATTATTATCCTAATCAATTTTTCTTAATTTTTATTTTATTCCTTGATTTTTTATTTTTTTTACTATTTTGAAATTATTTTCTGAAGTTAATTTTCCAACTCTATCATTATCACTATTGATTACTATTTACTTAGATTATGTTGTTTATTTTTTTTATTAAATATTTATGACGCTGTTGTACTTGTGCATTTGTAGTGTTGTTTGCAAATCCTCTTTATCAGTATGTTTAAATGTGTCATTTATTTTATTATTTTTATTTGCATCCGTGCGTGTGTGACCACAAGAATGAAGTTGAAGGTGCAACCGCAAGACAGATGCGTACCGAGTTCGACCAATATTAGGTTTTCTCAATACACCTAGTCATTAAGGTCAGAAATCTCAAAGCGTTCAAGGCACATACAAATTGAAATGCAGGAGAATTTAATAAATATTTGAAAACAAATTGCAATGTTGGCATGTAATGATGAAAACGTCTAGACGAAGTATACTTTGATAACATCTATCTGTCAACGTCAGATATGTCCAAATATTAACATTCTACATATTGCATTCTTGTTTTCATATATTGTATTTATATCGGGGTTTGCAATCTCTCTTTGATGTTATCAAATTCTAGCTTGTCTTGACATTTCCATCATTAAATGCCAGCATTGCAATTTGTGTTCAAATATATACACATGTATACATACATACACACAGACACGTTATATATATATAACGAACGACAAAAACTCAACAAAACTTAGTTTACAACTGTCAGTTTCATGTTTTCACAACCGTCAGTTAAACAAAACGATTAGATTTCTCTAGCGTATCTAGTTATAACCAGAACAAATAACAAAAGATATGAAATTACCCTCATGGGATTGACATAATTGATATAATTGAACATGCACTAATAGAAAGATTTAATTCCTTTATCACACCTGGTAATTTGATTTATAATTAGCTGACAGGAATTTATTTGTGTCTGCATTTTGCAATGACTTCACTGGGCTTGTTCAACAGTTCCTCATTGTTAGCGTAATTAAGGATCTCAAACTTTTCTTGCAAACAAAGATTGCACTTTTTTTATTTGTTTGAATAGGTTGCGTGTGAGTGATTACCGATCATTTCAGATTGGGGCTGATGTTCTTTATTTTCAGGTCCCACACCTAAAATGAAAGGGTTGTGCTGTTTCTGTACTTTTTGTTTCTTAGCGATAGCTTATGTCCGTTAGATTTTGCCTTGAAATCATTTTCGGTCGACCTAATGTAAACTTTCTTCTGAACTTCCGGCGCACTAACTTCACATTTATCTATGACTGATTTTTGGGCATTCATCTTTTTTCTTACAGTTACATTGCAACTTCTCTGATAGATTAGACCATCTTTTTGTTGCGGGAGTTGATGATTTTCCCAGCATCAGCGCAGCTTTGGCTCACTTTCGTGTTGTTCAGATTAAAAAACTGGTACAGACGGCTTGATTATGGGAAATGTTTATCGACTTTGTTGAGAAAGCTGCGTGCACCGTTGGTAGACACATTTTTGCTAAATGGTGGGTTAAACCATATGATGTTTCTTGGCAGGTTTCTGCTCCTGGTAGGTACGGGGTCCGGATTGTAATTAAGCTTGGTATCGTGGTATCCACTTTTTTCAATGCATCCTTATAGACGGTTTTTGATTCGTTAAAACCTGCTTCATTTTACGAGTTTTCTGAGTCCCTTGGAAATCGATTTCGGTAGTTGATCAAGGATCTGTTTAGGGTGATTTGAAGATTTACTTACATAGAGAAGACACCCATTGGGTTTCTTGTACAGACGAAATGAGCTCGTAGGTAGGTCCATAGTTATATCAAGGAAGTTGATAGAACGGAGTCCAGTGGCTGTTTCTATATGCTGATTGATACCTTTGAGGATCCGAATGATACCTTTTCTCATTCTATCAGTGGATGGCCGTTGGAATTGCGTGAAATCACTAGCACGTCATCGCGACGTGATAAAGCAATTAAATCTTTTTATTACTGCATGTTCAATTATACCAATTATGTCAATCCCATGAAGGTAACTTCATATTTTTTGCAATTTGTTCTAGTTATAACTAGATACGCTAGGGAAATATATTCATTTTGTTTAGCTGACGGTTGTGAAAACATGAAACTGACAGTTGTAAACTACGTTCTGTTAATTTTTTTGTCGTTCGCCATATTCTTATATTATTGAGCACTGTCGGTAGCTAATAATTAATTCGATACTGGTATAATATATATATATATATATGTGTGTGTGTGTGTGTTTGTCAGGTTATAATTTTTTGGATCAAGAAAAGTTTCAAGTTAAAATTTACCTTTAGTCTGTGGTCTTGTATGATCAGATGATCAGAAGCTTGGGCCTTTGAAATGAGGTACTGGCTTACGTTCATGGCGATTATCTGGAGAAGAAGATTGAGCAGTTAAAAATTACGAAGAAGAATAGAAATTGAACGATAGTTTTGGTGCATTTCAGTAAGGAACAGGTAAAGTATTTACGACGAGATCAGGACAAAAGGAATGGAGGAGCTTGGTATAACAGGACGAATCCTAGAAAAAAGAGAGTAAAAACCAAGCAGAAGGGAAAGGTTTTGGATTGAGTTAAAAGAGAATTGAAAGTGTAATCACCACTGAACATCTACTGCAGGTGACGAAGTAAAGAGCAGTATAGCAGTTCATAATCGCTAGTGTCCAAGTGAAATAAGACTTAAATACTTAGGTAAGTAATAACTGCATTACTTCAAATGTGATAAAATCCAAAGCAGAAATACTGTCTCCTGTCAGTTATCAAGAAAGAACAACGTAATGGACAGCTCGTACATACAACCTTGGAAAAAATACCACAATAACAATGATGGTAGGTCAGAGTAGATGTTAAACTTTATACAACTTTGATGAGTGTCGTAACTGACAATCTTAAGTATAGCTTAGGAGAAGTATCTTTCACCCCTTGCCATAATTTGATTTCGAAAAAGAAGGGAGTCAATAGATTGGAATGATATTAGACACGCTCGTCTATCACTGTATGCTCTACTTTTCCAAAGTTGGAAAGTATTGTTTATATATATATATATATATATATATATATATATATTAGATGTTACTCGCCAAGTAAGACTTGGAAGCCACTTCAGCATAGAGTTACTTGGTTTATTTGATAATTTTTTCTTTGTGCGTTTTAATCTTTTTGATTCATTGATTTCTTCCCTCTTCCAATTCTACCTCCGAAAACATAAACAAGCTCTTACCACTTATACTGGAGAAACTAAGTGGGAATAACACCCNAATGTGATAAAATCCAAAGCAGAAATACTGTCTCCTGTCAGTTATCAAGATAGAACAACGTAATGGACAGCTCGTACATACAACCTTGGAAAAAATACCACAATAACAATTATGGTAGGTCAGAGTAGATGTTAAACTTTATACAACTTTGATGAGTGTCTTAACTGACAATCTTAAGTATAGCTTAGCAGAAGTATCTTTCACTCCTTGCCATAAATTTGATTTCGAAAAAGAAGAGTCAATAGAAAGGTATGATATTCGACACGCTCGTCTATCACTGTATGCTCTACTTTTCCAAAGTTGGAAAGTATTGTTTATATATATATATATATTAGGTGTTACTCGCTAAGTAAGACTTGGAAGCCACTTCAGCATAGAGTTACTTGGCTTTTTTGATAATTTTTTCTTTGTGCGTTTTAATCTTTTTGATTCATTGATTTCTTCCCTCTTCCAATTCTACCTCCGAAAACATAAACAAGCTCTTACCACTTATAATGGAGAAACTAAGTGGGCATAACACCGCCAGGGACGTGGCCAGGATTCGAACCGCGAAGTTCTTGCAAGATAATTTGTAAATTTACCCACTCTGTCACTATTGCCTTTAATTATGACAATTTCATTTAAAAGAATGGCCTCCAGCACCCAATATACTTTCAATAGTTAGGTGTATGAAGAATCTCAGGATGCCAAATTGATTTCACATACAAGAGCGTAGACTCAAAGTATTTTAACACTGGATCCACACAAAGGTGGGAAAACCTGTGGTCTTAAAAAATACTCTATCCTGGGTTTTCAGTAATGTTAGAGATCTTTGTTCCAATTTTTGTTCCAATTTTGTTATTGGTAATATAAATAGCTCTTTACCTGAGTTTCGAATGTACTCTAAAATCTATCTTCTTGTGCTTTCTATTATCTTTTCTTCAGCCCATGTGTGACTTATTTTTGTTGTATCGGTTTTCCTCTTCTGGTTCTTTCTTAGTTATTGCGACTTCAACCCTCACCACATGACCTGGTTAACTCATTATAATAGGACTGACAGACCTGGAGCAGTTACTTACAACTTTCCTCTTGCCCGCGATTTTGTACAAATTGTAAATTTTTCCAGATTTCCTGATTCAGACTCAAGGGAACCTTTTCTTGTAGATCTCTTTTCGCCTTCCTTTTCTGAGAATTGTGCAGTTGCATCTTTACCTCCTTCTGGATATTCTGTTCACGTTGTTGTCACTGTAGAGTTTAAAGCAACTGTTTCAAATATTGTTGACAAGACAACTTATCGTAAAACTTTAAAATTTGGTCAGGGTGACTGGAATAAATTTTGTTAATTCCTTGGTCATGCTCCAATGAAATTAAGTTGTTAGCAAAAGAGCTTCTGATGCTGAAACTGATTTCTCAGAATGGGTTTAAGGTGGCACTGAAAGATTTGTACCTCGCCGTAGTTACAAAGCCAAACCTCATGCTCCTCCATGGTTTAATGCTCACTGTTCTTCTGCCATCCCTTATCGCTATCATTTTTATGTTCAGTTTCAACGTAACTGATAACTGATGAACCTCAAGTTTCTTTCAGATGGGTAAGGAATCCTTGGAAAAGGTAATTTCTGATGGTAAATCTCTCTATGTTGATGGAGACTTACCATTGACTGTTATCCCTCCATTCTTTGATAGTGTTCGATTTTCTCTTTCCTCTAGAGAAATGGCTTATTTTTGGCTAGATTGTTTTCCAGCAATTCCTCCCTAAATGACAGTGATGGTTCTTTGTCACAGTTCCCACGCAAACTGATTAGATTATGGACTCTGCCATCATAAATTCAACGTTGGTTGCAAATATTGTTTATGGGCTTGATTTGATTCCGGTAGTTGTTTTAAAGAGTGTGCTTCTAATCTAATTTCCTTTGCTGCCTAAACATTTTAACCTTTACCTCTCCAAGTCTTGCTTTTTGCCTTCCTAGAAAGTTCATAATTTTGTTCCTGTCTTCAAGAATGTAAGTTATCCATCTGATCCTCTAAATTATAGGTCTGTAAGTCTTCTTTCTGTCATTAGTAACGTCTTTGAAGGATTTATTAACAGTGCACTGCTAGGATGCTTGCAGAATCGAGGTATTTTTGTTGATGTTTAGTACAGGTTTAGAGGATCTTGCTCCACTGCTGACCTTTTGACTGTAATCACGTAACGCACCTATAGAGTTATGGATCAATCAGGTAAAGGAACAGCTGTACTTCTTAGTATTTCCCAGACATTTGATAAGATGTGGCAAGCTGGCTTGCTTCATAAGCTTTCTGGTTATGGGATTTGTAGAATGGTCTATATAATCCTTCAGCCATTTCTTTTAGATCATAAATTAGTATCACATTGAATGGAATTACATCAGATAATTATTCTATCAGCGCTGGTGTTCCTCAAGGTTCTATTCTTAGTCCAACTCTCTTCCTTATTTACATCAACGATTTTCCTGGTAATTTGCTTCAGTTTATTAAAATCGGTGCTGATGATACTAGCTTGTACTCTGCCATTGACCACAAGGCAAATCGGGATGAACAAGTCAACTTGCGGAAGGTTTAACTTTTAGTCCGCCAGAGATTGGGGACGAAAGTGGTTGGCTTCTTTCAAAGGAGCTAAAGCTCAACTAATGCCGTTCAAAAGAAGTCTGACTCTTCATCTTCCACCAATATACAGCTCTAAAAATACAACCTATTGATACAGATTTAAAATTTAAGTTGGTATTTTCAAAGACGCTTTTGAAAGAGGACGCTCCCTTTACCACATACATAAGTAGGCATTGCTCATGCCGAATGGAGTTAAAACTGACTCCATATTCGAGGTTGTAGACTTAAAATGTACTAGTGTTGGATGTACAAAGCTCCGAAAAATGTTATTTTCAAAAAATTCTCTTTCCTTAGATTTCAGTAATGTCGGGGTTCTTGGTTTCAATTTTTCTTTTGTGACAGTTTTCCTTCACTCTGACTTTCCTCGTATTCTTGCACTTTGTGAGACAATAGTGATCTTCATATCGATCGCTATTTACCTTTGTTTCGACTAGACTCATCTTCATAGTCTTGTTATCTATGTTCGACAGGACCTTCCAGCTGTTCAAGTGAAATAATGTGGTTGTAAAGATAAGCCTTTCATTGGCTTTATATTGTCTCTTCTGCAAGCCACTTGTTACCTACTTTTCATGTGTCGATCTTTCTCTTCTGGTTCTGGCTTAATTATTGAAACAGTATCAGATTCCACTTATAAGGCCTTGACCAGACATCTCAGTACTAACACCTTTGTCTTTGGTGACTTCAATGCTCATCACATGATCTGGTCGACTCATTGTAACGTGAGTAACAAACCTGGAGTAATTGCTTACAATTTCGCTTTTGCCCACGATCTTATACAGTTTGCTGATTTTTCCAGAAGATTTTCTAATTCACATTCAGAACAGCCTTCTATTCAGATTTCTTTTTACTTTTGTTTCTGATTATTGTACGGTTTCATCTTTACCTTCTTTAGATCTTCTGATCATGTTGTTATCACTATAGAGTTTAAAGCAACTGTTTCAAATGTTGTTGACAAGCCATATCATCGTAAAACTTAAATTTGGTCAGCTGACTGATTTGGATTTTGTTAATTTCTTAGTTATAGTAGTATAAAAACGCTGATACCGGCAAATTTTGTATTCACCATCCACCACAATGATCAAAAGCTTTTTAAAAATTTGCGTTCCTTTGGGGTACGTATTTGTGCATTTTTTCTTCGAAAGGATACCACCTTGCCAGACATATTCAGTCAGGTTACGTTGGAATCAACCACGTAGTTTGAAAAGAGCTGTTAAAAGTGGCAAAATCTGTAAACAATAAAGCTGCACTACTTATCAAATTGAGAGTTAATACTACACAAGTGGTAACGTCTGTTACCACGACAATTTGTAGTGGAAGGAAAGGCCAGAGGCAAGTCTTAATCTTGTGATACCTAAAGTAAACTCTTGTTTTTAAATCAATGGGTCATCGTCAAAAATGTAACTCACCTAAGTCTTACCATTTGAAAATATCTAATAGAATTATTCCGCCATGTCTTTTGTCAAAACCAATCCACAGGACAAATGCCTCAATTAGGAAAAGACATACGATTTGACAATGAAACTGCCTGCTCTACCAGACAAAACAGACAGAGCCAGATCCCTTCATTCAGTCCTGAAAATTTATATATCATAGATGCAGATGTTAGACTCTTGCAAAACCCACGACAAGCCTCTGACCCGATTATATGTGCACGACCTGATGGCATCAAGGAATCGATGAAGTTCTTTAAATTTCTTCTTTGATTAAAATTAGTTGTGATCATTCTATAACATTCTGATAATCTCAGTCAGGCTCTTCAGAAGCAGAAAGTTATCGCGTCAAAAGCATAACTGACGGCCAGCTCAACTGTCAAAACAGGTGATTGCTAAATTCACTTTGATTTAAGAAAAACTCACATGGGCCATAGCCATGTGCAATATCTGCTTCATAAGCCAGCGCAGAAGGGCCACAATCTACAGAGCTTTGTTTGCATGCTATTAAAGGCAATGTAATTGTTGAGTGATTCCTGAGTAATTGGAGCAGTTCAGCTATCATAAACTACAACGTGACCCTACTGGGCAGAACTAGTTACAAAATACCCTGGTTCATTATCATGTACATGAATTGCTAGGTAAGGTTCATACTGTAAATGCCTTGAAGAAAGTATCAATGATTGAAAAAAAGTTTAAGGAATTCATTTTGAAGGAATTTCATGCCTGCCTCTGTAAGCCTATCACACAGTTCTTCATTGTCCACAAGATAATGTTTTTCTCTCATGGACAAGTTTAAATCATGCAAACAATTGTACATGTAGAATATTAGATTTAAAGAAACGATTCATACATAAGAGAACGTTCTTGTAAAACTTAAACATTTTTCGAGCAATTTTTCAAATCCCCCTCTTTTAAACCTATTTTTAAACCCAATAACTTTAGATTTTTAATATTTTTTTCTCACAGAAGTTGTCAACTAAACATACTCCAAAAGTCAACTCATAATATTTAGTCCATAAAATGATACCAAGATACTTCCAAAAAGCCCTAGATCATTTGAGACAGGCTTCAACATTTTCAAAGCATTTTATGGCGTATTTGTGCATTGCTCTCCCATATAAATGTTCCTTTTAAATTCAATTTTGAATGTACTCAATATTTGTCATAGTAATCAAATCAATTTTTGCTCAAACCCATATCATTATGGTTAGATGTTATACTATTTTAATCTCATACTGGGCTTAAATCTCTTTGGTTTCTGGGATTCCGCCCTGGTTTACACCCACCTCTATAAGCTGCAAACTTCACAAGCGTTATTCTGATTTCGCCAGAGATCAGCCCAGGAAATATTGAGAAGGAACTACTTCCCTGTAGGTAGAAGTACCCCTTTAAAATTAGTTATTTTTAACTCTTATGATCCCTTCACTAATTCAAAATTACTCAACAGTTTGTTTGGTAAAGCAACTTTTTCAACAGCAGTAAAGGGCACTTTGCCTCTCCCCATTTAAAACATACTCTTTTTTTGTATGTGGCTTGCTGCACTGTTTTGAAATGGACGTACACCAACTTATGTATTCCAACTTCTGTAATGTCTTTTTTGTCATTATTTGCAGTTAGAACTCCCTTCTGTATACACCTCAAGTTGATGGCTTCTGATAGCATTCTTTCTNAGAGTGTGCTTCTAATCTAATTTCCTTTGCTGCCTAAACATTTTAACCTTTACCTCTCCAAGTCTTGCTTTTTGCCTTCCTAGAAAGTTCATAATTTTGTTCCTGTCTTCAAGAATGTAAGTTATCCATCTGATCCTCTAAATTAAAGGCCTGTAAGTCTTCTTTCTGTCATTAGTAACGTCTTTGAAGCATTTATTAACAGTGCACTGCTAGAATGCTTGCAGAATGGAGGTATTTTTGTTGATGTTTAGTACAGGTTTAGAGGATCTTGCTCCACTGCTGACCTTTTGAATGTAACCACGTAACGCACCTATAGAGTTATGGATCAATCAGGTAAAGGAACAGCTGTACTTCTTAGTATTTCCCAGGCATTTGATAAGATGTGGCAAGCTGGCTTGTTTCATAAGCTTTCTGGTTATGGGATTTGTAGAATGGTCTATATAATCCTTCAGCCATTTCTTTTAGATCATAAATTAGTGTCACATTGAATGGAATTACATCTGATAATTATTCTATCAGCGCTGGTGTTCCTCAAGGTTCTATTCTTAGTCCAACTCTCTTCCTTATTTACATCAACGATTTTCCTGGTAATTTGCTTCAGTTTATTAAAATCGATGCTGATGATACTAGCTTGTACTCTGCCATTGACCACAAGGCAAATCGGGATGAACAAGTCAACTTGCGGAAGGTTTAACTTTTAGTCCGCCAGAGATTGGGGACGAAAATGGTTGGCTTCTTTCAAAGGAGCTAAAGCTCAACTAATGCCGTTGAGACAGGCTTCAACATTTTTAAAGCATTTTATGGCGTATTTGTGCATTGCTCTCCCATATAAATGTTCCTTTTAAATTCAATTTTGAATGTACTCAATATTTGTCATAGTAATTAAATCAATTTTTGCTCAAACCCATATCATTATGGTTAGATGTTATACTATTTTAATCTCATACTGGGCTGAAATCTCTTTGGTTTCTGGGATTCCGCCCTGGTTTACACCCACCTCTATAAGCTGCAAACTTCACAACCGTTATTCTGATTTCGCCAGAGATCAGCCCAGGAAAAATCGAGAAGGAACTACTTCCCTGTAGGTAGAAGTACCCCTTTAAAATTAGTTATTTTTAACTCTTATGATCCCTTCACTAATTCAAAATTACTCAACAGTTTGTTTGGTAAAGCAACTTTTTCAACAGCAGTAAAGGGCACTTTGCCTCTCCCCATTTAAAACATACTCTTTTTTTGTATGTGGCTTGCTGCACTGTTTTGAAATGGACGTACACCAACTTATGTATTCCAACTTCTGTAATGTCTTTTTTGTCATTATTTGCAGTTAGAACTCCCTTCTGTATACACCTCAAGTTGATGGCTTCTGATAGCATTCTTTCTTTTCAACTGTTCTTTGCCTAAAAACAAGCATCTCCTATAACCCAGAAATTTAATGCTTCCCTTCACAACAGGTTTCTCTACACCTTTGCAATTTCCTACTTTTTTTTCTTCAAACATCTTAGCACATACCATTTAGCTTTTAGTCCGGGAAACTCTTCAATACCTTTTCCACCGGCTTTATCTTTGAACGTTTCATTATGGAAAGCTTCTATACCAGGAAGTTGATACTTAGGGAAATTGCTTTATCCACTTTACTCCCAAGATCATTCAAGATCTTGAAAATTCTGACCTTTATTGACTCAGAGGAAGCCATAGATGTAAGAGCTTTATCATGCCTTGAGTCGTAAGCTTTTTCTGAGCTACGTTTCGAGAGCTACTTCTCTCATCGTCAGGCTACTGAAATGTCTAGGTACGGGGGCTTTTATACCTTGGTAGTGCTGACCTACTTGTGGATAGTGATCGAGTTGTTTCGAGGAGTGGCGCCATACCTATGCTGTGTTTACTTTTTGTTTGTTGTGTTTATTTTTGTTTGTTGTGTTTCTTTCTTTAATGCCTGAAGCCATATTTCGTAAAGGGTGTAGAATATATTGTTGATGTGATTGCTGTGCATTAGGGAATGGATTGTTTCTTTTGCACAGTAACTTGACGATGGAAGAAGTATCTCACGAAACGTTTCTCAGAAAAAGCTTACGACTCAAGACCTGGTACATTTATCATTCAAGATATTTTTTTGAAAAGTATTGTTCCGAGTTCGTAAGCCAGAACACAAATCTTTGTAAGCAGCAATTTTGTTTTATCTCCATATTTCGATTTGATGTAATTGTAGTGAAAATCACACAATAAATTCTTAACTCAAAACCGAGAATACACAATCTCAATGATACAGTCTTCTTTTTCATGTGTATGGCTACTTATTTTTTATCAAATATGCTAAAGGTTTGTAATTTGGTTTTGCAGCTAGCTTCTTTTTTCTTGCTTCCTTGTTAACTAAACGATGTCTACTTTGGTTCTGATTTTTTTCATAGCTTTTACAAATAAAGAGTTTTTCATGAGCTCAAAGTAATCTCTTCCAAACCCAATGTTTGCTGTTGCTCTGAGGTATGAATTTTAGTTACAATATTGTTGGAAGCATGTACTTTCCTGAAACTTGATTCCCCAACAGATGTTTGTAATCTCCAATCCCATGCTCGCCCACATATCTCATAGTGTACCTCCAGCTTGATTTTGGTATTGAAATTAAAGAATAGTTTATCTATTTGTTGGTTACTCTGATGCTTTACGGTGCAGGCAGACAGTCGTTGTATAAATTGTGAAGATGTTGATGGTATGCAAAGTCATCCTCAAGAACGCACATATGCCTCTTCCATTCTGTCTTTCCACTTTCACTCATCCTTTTAAATTTTTTGGAAAGGGCTTATTCATAAACCACCAACACAGATTATTTGAATCAAGGTAAGTAATTTATTTTTTTACCTTCCCTTTGTTGTAATTAGTACTATTTATGGGTTAGTTGGCTTACCCAATTTAATACTTATAATCACAATCCCTCCTCTTATTCCCCCATCAACCATAAGCAACAAGTCTGGATCCATTAGAAGTTCAAACCTCTGACATCTTTAACGGAGTACCCAATTCAAGTCCAGGGGCCATCTAATGTCCATGAACTATGCACAGCTGAACATTTAGTTCCTTCTGCAAACATCTTTAAATTTTTCAAAGAAGTCATCCTAGAGTTAGACGTTAGACTAGTTGTGCACATTATGGTAGTCTCTAAGTGTCTTCATCCTAGACTCGTTCCACAACCTCTGCGCATGTTCTTAGTCTACATTAGTTATCCAATCACCAACAGGTTTAGAGTAGAACGGTTCATTACATGCGAGTTGGATTTCATTTGGTCTTTTGAGTGACTCCATGTAGCGGTAAGAGTAAACTCCCTTCCTCAACAGTAAGTCAAGATGCTTTTTTTTCATAAAAAATGCTGGTATTTAGGAAGCAACTTTTTTCTAGCTAATTTACTTTAATTTTATTTAAGCTAGTTGCCATGAACTTAAAGCTGTCAATGAATCTAAGCTGTCGTATAACAGATTCAATCTAATAACAATAAATTTTCATGAAAATGACTTAAATGATTTAATATAACTCTTTATGACTATAAGCACCAACAATAACCTCTTTTGTAAAGCTGATGTAGTTTCTCATTCTATGGGTGCAGTAAACGTTACCTTCACTCACCCAAAGATCCTTGATAAACAGATGCTTTTCATGCAAACAGAGAATACAGAATACTATTGAAATAAAGTTTGTTTTTTTCTATTTTAGATTACACTCGTCCTGGCTCTCTTTGGTATTTCCCAGTAAAATAACCCTTTATCATCCTCATCATCATCATCATCATCACCATCATCATCATTATCATCAAACGTAAGATGTAGCATCACTACTTCACAGTATTGAGAGTTAGCTAAAGTAATCAAGCTATATGTTAATTTAGAAAAAAACACATTTATCTCCCTGAACTAGGGTGCATCTGCTGACACGAGAAGCCTAAGGGCTGATACTGTAAAGCAATTGGACGGTTTCAAATATTCATATGCATCGACGGGACATGATGTCAATCTCAGTCTTGAAAAGGTATCAAAAGCACTAAAAGAAATGGGGAAAATATAGAAATCCGACCTCTACCATTCCAAAATGTTATTCTCCTGAAAGAGTGGTCGAGAAACTGCCCTGTGTTGTAGATTGAAGGACATATTTTTTCCACTCAGTGTTAACACATAGGCCACAATAACAATAATATCGGGTACACAGATGACACTGCCTTGATTGCCGATTCAGTGTTCAAGTTGCAGCAGTTACTCAACATTATTGTCGACGAAAGTGCCAAGAAAGGCCTTACAATAAATATAAAGAAGACAGAATGCATGGTCATCAGCAAGAAATAGATTGCTCCAAAGTGCGAATTGTTCATAAGAACTGAAGCAATCAAACAGGTACATCCCTTCACTTATCTGGACAGCACAAGAACATCGGACGGGAAATGCAAAGAAGAAATAAATAGAAGAAGGGCCATGTCGAAGAATGCCTTCAAAAAGCTGAGCAGAATACTTAAGAATAGAAAACTACATATGAGTCTAAAGATCAAGATTCTTAACTGCTATGTGTATCCCATTCTTACATACGGTAGCGAATGTTGGACTATATCTATAAAAAAAGATCAAAGTAACCGAAATGTGGTTTTATAGAAGAATCGTGAAGATATAATGGACCCAACACATCTCAAACAACGAAGTATTGCGCAGAGCCGGAAAGCAGAAAACAATGCTATATACCATCAGAGACAGACAGATCAGATTTTTCGGACACATAACGAGGAAAGAACAAATGGAGAATATCGTCATAACGATGAAATTGGATGGTAAACGTTCAAGAGGAAGACCGCGACTTACGTTCACAGGAAGCCTTTCCAAATGGTTGGACATCACCGAGACCCTGTTGATCAGAGCAACAAGTAACAGAGAACGATGAAAGACCATCATTGCCAACGTCCGCATCGGATAAGGCACCAGGAGAAGGAGAAGGAGGAGGATTAACACTTCAAACACAACTCGTTTGCAATTTATACTGCTTGTCTTCAATCTTTCAAATTTAGGATAAATTTCAATTGGATTTTCAAGTTTTGATGATGCATCTGATAAAAAGCCAATTTTTAAACAGTTTCAATTAACTGTTTCGTTTTGTAGTATGAGTAACCTTTGATTAAACTTTGATGAAAAATCTTTCTCAACTCGGGAAGTTTTGCCATTTTGTATAGTTTTTATTTCCTTTAAGTTATTTTCATGAAAATTTGTTTTAATTACACATTGTTCGTTTTGTTTTCATCAGAGTGGGAATTGATCCTGTTATTCTGACCATTACTACAAATGCCTCAGTTTCTGCTGACACATTGGCGTTGAACTGAATCTTGATTTTAATATTTGTAACAGAGGTCTTTAGTCTTTCACGCAGCTTGCTATTATGAAAGACAAAAAAAATGGAAGGAGTGTCTTGTAATCAACAGCAATAATGTTGGGCTTGGATACTGATTCTGCTATGCAATAAAACTCAATGCTTTCAGTGTTTTTTTCCCTTCAGTGTGGAATCTGAAGGGCTGTCTAAGACTTGCTAGGAGTGTCGGAGGTGCGACCCTTAAACAATTTCAGACCAAATCGGTTAGATTTTCGAACAAGATCTGTAAGAGCCATCGCCTTTTTTTGTTGTATTCTAGGTACATCTTTTGAAGGATTTGTATTTTGTGATCCTACCTTAAGATATTTACTCACAATGCTCTGTGCTTTTTTGTCTGGTTTATCAGCTGATGGCTGTTGCATGGATACACCAGCATATTTGTTAAGATTTAAGTGTAAGACCTTTTGTTATACCTTTATTTATCAGCTTTTTGCTAGCATCTAATATTGCTGATTTGCCACCCTTAAGTGCTTTCTTATCAGCTTCCTCCGCTGCTGATCTATACTCTGCAAGTGCTGTGGAAGCCATCTTTGTCAATGCTCTGCAAGTAAACGATCTGATGACAAAGCTTCTGATGCTGTCAAAGCTGAAGGCTTTGACAGCATCAGCAGCATTCATACACTTGTTATCGTTTAAATCCATGATTTGTTTTTTAAAAAATCTTATTTTTATAGTGTGTGTGTGTGTATACATGGAATTTTTGTATTTGCTTATATTAATTACTCTTTGTCTCATTACTATATCACATATTGATACAAGCCCATTTATAATCCCTGTAATGCCTAGTGGCATACTCGCCAACAATACGTTAAGTCTTACAAGTAATCACTCTCATTCTTGCTCTCATTTTTTTATCCCACCTTTAACACACTTTTAATATCACTTTTAATTTTATTTATCATCTTACATTTTATTCTTCTCTTAACCTTACCTTTAATTTAACCTTTCATGTTCCTCTCATTTCTCAGTCTCGCTCTTAATCACATTTTATCTCACTTTTCATCTTCCTCTTCCTCTTATTCTTTATTCAACTCTTCACCTCACTTTTCCTTTTATTTTTTATTTATTATTTTTTATCACTTTTTATCTTTCTTTGCCTCGTACTTCTACTTTGTCTTTTTATTGTAGTTTTTATCCAGGTCTTTATCTCTTTTTTCATGACACTTCACATCTCATATTTCATCTCACTTTTCATCTTACTTCTTACTTCACTCTTCTTCTTACAGTTCATCTCACCTTTCACCTCATTTGTTATCTCACTTTTCCAGCATCATTATACATTACTAGAAAAAAAAATCAGTATCTAATTTAAAACATAATAAATGATCCCGTTTTACCAAAGAGCCGATTCCGTGGGAATAGGTTGACCACTGAGCATAACACCAACAGTGCAAGGATTTGTACCAGTCTCAGATGTCTGAGTTTAACAGTACAACTTCGGCCTGAGACCCCAATCGGTAAACTTTCTGAGATTCCTGCAATTAAACAGTATCCTCATATCTTTTTATTTCACCTTTTTTTGGTCGTGCACTTTATTTAATTTATAGTTTAACAATGAAGACAATGAGTATTTAAGAGTAATGTTAAGAGAATTATGGGAGGTAAGGAGCATTGCTATATGAAATCATAAATATTTAAGCAGCGTCTCTTCCCCGTCAGACTTTTTTTTCTATGCTCCTTTCCCTCAGCCTTGATTTAGTATGCCACTTCCTCTCAGCCTTCACTTAGTATGACCCTTTCCCTTCAGACTTCTTTTAGTATTCTTCTTCCCGTCAGACTTCTTTTACTATACCCCTTCCCCTCAGACGTCTGTATAGTATGTCCCTTCCCTTCAGATTTCTTTTGTTATTCTCTTTCACCTCAGACCTTTTTTAGTATGCCCTTTTCCCTCAGGCTACTGTATAGTATGACCCTTCCCCCAAACTTCTCTTAGTATACACCTTCCCATCAGACATCTTTTAGTATGCCTCTTGCCCTCAGAACGTTTCATGTCATTTGAGTTTCTGAATTTTAAAATACCCTTTCTTTGCAACGTCTATAAGTTATTATTATGTCGTCTATTGTAAAACAAGTTGTATTTATTTGTTGAAAATTTCATGTTTACCTTGATGGTAGCTTTTTGATATTATATGTGAGCATCTTGTACCAGCTTTCACTTGCAAAAAAAACATTTTATTTGGTTACAAAATTGCGTTTTTGATCGATACATTTTACAACACAGGCTGTTATCCTATCAAATTCATGTTTGCTAAACTTGTGTCACTTCACAAACGAAAATTTCAACTGTATGTTGCAAACTAATATCGAAGCATCCTAGTTCACTTTTTTAACAAAAGGTGGGAAAAAGTGATACATAATGGACTGGTGAAGTTTCTTGACGAAAATAAAGTAATTTTCAATAACCAGTTCAGATTTCAAAAAGATAAACCACCATTTCTTCCTGTATTGCATGGTTACACTCAGCTACAAATTCTTGTCAAAATAAACAGTTTCCAAATTGCATTCTTTTGTCTTTTGCAAAAGCTTTAGAGACTGTTGATCACAATATACTAACCAACAAATAAAAATATTACGGAGTTAGAGGCCTTGCCCCAGAAAGGTTTACATCCTACTTAACAAATAGAACACCTAAAGCATGTACACGTGTTACTTTTCTGATTCCTGCACCGTTAGATTTGGAGTACCCCAATGGAGACTCCTTGGGACTTTACTTCTCCTCCTGTACGTAAATAATATGCTGCTTTTCATCGAGTATCATCAAAATGTTTCTATTTGCTGATGACACGAATATTTTCTTCTTTTAGTTAAACTGGAATCAATTGTCAATAATGCAAAAGTCTCTAACTTTCAGTGTTAATAAGTCTAATATTTTTATTACTCTTTCTGTTCGAGAAAGATGTGATAAACCTTATAAATTTATCCATTAGTAATATAGCAGTAGTTCAAGGCCACCATAAAAATACCAAGAGTTACTCTTAGACAGGATTTTTAGCTGGAAATGAAACATTCAGTAAGTTAATCTCAAACTAGTCAAAGGGATTGGAATACTAGCTATGGTTAGACACTATCTGCCTCCACGTATCTTCAGAAACGTATGTGATGTTTTTATCGAGCCTAACCTCAATTTTGTTGCAAATACGTCCTGTCTTAAACTCGTGAAGCGTAATATAAACAAAGCTGTAAGAGTAATTAAATTTGATGAAAAGTAATGTAATCAAAGTTTCATAAATTTGGATATTGACACTTTGATGATAGTCGTATTCTGAGTGTGCTAAATTTATGTATGATATCACGACAGGGTCCCAAATAAATTTGTTTTATAACTTAAGCAAGAAAACAATTGCAAGACATATTTTTAACAGTGGCCTGCGATTAGAAACTGTTTTTCAAAGGTCGGAGCTTTTTCAACTGATATGTATAATTTTTGGTGCGCTGAATCCAAAAATATCATACATATTCTTTGGTCAGGTTAAGTTTTTGAGATATGATTCGTGTACGTTTTGACCCTTGATGAGTACTTAGTTTAAGGAAAACAGGGGTGTAGCTACACCAATCTTTGTTTTTATGCAGAAAACGAAACTGGAACAGCCTCAGTCTGAAGCCGAAATTGCATCCGTCTTACCTGTAGGAAACTGAAACTGAAAGTTTTATTGTTTTCACCTGGATGGTTATTTATTGTTTAGCAGAGCTGAACTCCAATCAATGTGACTTGAAATCGCAAGGAACAGATATGGTGTTTCTTTTTAGTATTTCATATCAAGAGAGAATGGATCGTAAATGTATAAATCATCCTGACAGGTTCTGTTGTATATGTGGTAATGTGATTTTTTCCTGGTCGCCTTTTAAAAATAACTGAGTTTGTGTTTTCTTTAGAGTTAAAATTGAAGGCCAGGACAAGCCATCTGCACCCCTTGTTAGCCGCAAAACAAGTGTTGAGAACTTGTTTAATTGACGAAATAACAAAAGGAAAAGTATGCCGTTTGCTGTTCCTATGGTGTTGATCATGTGACTGACTGCCATTTTTTGTATGACTGAGCTTCAAGGAATCAATAGCAAGAACAAGTATTGTGTCCAGTATCCTGATGCTCCGTCTGCCATGAAACCAGTTGCTTTATGGTCCATATGCACCTGTTCATGAGCCAGATGTTGCAATGGAACCTAGTTCTGAATCGGAATCTGATGATATATATGATAGAAAAGACAGGTGAAGAATACACGCCAGAAGAGAATAACCAGGCAGTGCCTCTAACAAAAGCAGATGTCAATGACCTGACATGAGACCTAAGCCTCTCAAAGGAATCGGCACAGCTTCTGGGTTCTCTTATTTGGAGAACAATTTTCTGGCACCTGGAACAACATTCTACTGGTATCGAGAGCGTGAAAGAGAATTTAAACAGTTCTTCACAACCCTGAGAGACTCGTCTTTGATATACTGCTATAACGTCACCGAGTTGATGAAATCAATGGGGATGGACTATGTTACTAAGGAATGAAGACTTTTCATCGACTCGTCCAGCAGAAATCTCAATGTAGTTCTCCTTCATAATGGAAATAAATACTCTTCGATTTCAGTCGACCATTCTGTGAAAATGAAAGAAATGACAACATAGATCAGTTGCTGTCTGCTCAGAACTAACATGACCATATTTGGTTGATCTGTGGAGATCTTAAGGTTGCTAGATTGGCTTTAGGACTACAACGTTGATACACAAAGTATCCATGCTTTCTATGTTTGTGGGACAGTCTGGCTGATGAGCAACATTATATCAGACAAGAATGGCCGCCGAGACAAGAGTTGGAACCTGGTTCGCACAATGTTCAATCTCGCTTTCTTGTTGAACCAAACCAAATATTACTTCCACCCTTACGGATCAACTAGGACTTATAAAGAACTTTGTAAAAGCAATGGACAGGGAAGGCGAAGGGTTTACTTTCCTTCAGCAGACGTTTCCTCGGATAAGCTTTGAAAAGCTTAAAGCTGGCATTTTGGATGGGCGTTAGATAGGGAATCTCATGAAGGACTCAGTCTTCAATGATACACTGAGTGCAGCTAAACTGTCTGCTTGGCTGTCACTTAAATCAGTAATTACAACCTTTCTTGGAAACAACCGGATTTCAGAATACGAGGAAAAAGTAGAAGAACGTTCGAAAATTAGGAGCTTGCATGCCAGTCAAAATGCACTTTCTACGGCCCCGCTTAGACTGTTTTCCCCGGGACTGTGGACATTTAATTGTGGAAAAGGGTGAGCGTTTCCACCAGAACATTCGTGTCATGGAAGAAAGCTGCCAAGGCCGGTGGAATGTAAACTTTCTTACAGACTGCTGTTGGTGTTCAAAACGAGACGTGGTATCTGCTCAGCACAGAATAAGGTCACTAAAAAGATCCTTCATCCATGATTAGCTTTTGTGTAATGTATAATTTTTTTTCTGAAGTTTGTTAGATAAAATGCATGCTTTTTGTGGAGCATTTAATTCAAAATTAAAGGTAATAAGTAACACTAAAGGGCGTTAATAACAATTCTTTTACAGCCTCGTATCACGAAAAATTGATCTGATTGGACACAATGAGTATGGTTTTTGGATTTTGCACAGCACACTACCCTATAATCAGCTATTACATGCTTGAGCTTTAAAACTTCGCAGGCCAGTGTAATACTAGGCAAGCTACATATGGAAAAGCTGCTGACACTCAAGCTAAAACTATATTCATAAAGTAATTAGTTATATTCAACGGAATTATGAAATATGGAACGAGACACCTCTGCAGCTTTCCCCAGTCCTGAAAAAACCCATTTTACTAAAGCATCTTCGCAACTGTTTTTTTACAAAAATATGTTTCACTACTAACACAATAGAAAAGATTATACCCATTTTCTCTTTCTCATTATTTTTATTTCTTTACAGCGATTGCACAAATTAATTCGGGTTGCTCTATTTCCTTTCATTTTTTCTCTGTTCTTTACTTTACATTCTTGTTTAACCCATAATTTTCTCTCCTTCATACTACCTTTCGTAACGATTTTTTTTGTTTAAAATTTAATTTTAAAAACTTGTATCTTGATGCTATATTAGTTTATTTTGGTAATTCCGTATATTTTTTTAACTGTTGCTGTAAACAGGTTATGAAACTACAATACTTAGGACGCTGGTCTTCAAAACCTTTCTCGTTCTTCCGAGCGTCCTAGGCTGTTTTATTTACTTACTTTTTGTTATTAACTACATTAATTACTTTTACAACGACATTGTTGATTTAATGTTCTAAAAACGTGTTGCTCAATATAACTGATTATAAATTTGATAATCTCATGTTTATCTGGAAGGTACGATTCCATACCCGGTAAGGGTTTGTGGAACTTGAAAAAGCTTCGCCATGTTCAAGAAGAATGTCTAGTTTTATTTAGGTTTCACAGGATTAAGACTTACCCCTGGCAACCTATACTTCTCCTTTTCCTTTCTTTTATTTTTTGATGTGGTATTTGGTAGCTGAAAACACAAAAACTTGAAAGGAATCACCTCTACACCAAATTGTCGTAGTAGCGGACGTTACCACTTGGGCAGCTTTAACGTTCTATTTGATATGCGGAGGAGATGTATTGTTTACAGATTTTTCCACTTTTAACAGCTCTTTCCAAAGTGCGTGGGTGATTTCAATGAAACCTGTCTGAACATATCTCGCGAGCTGGTATCCTATGAAATTAAAAATGCATAAATATGTAACCCAAAGTAAGGCTAATTTTTTAAAAGCTTTTAATCGTTGTTGTGGATGGTGAACACAAAATTTACTAGTACCAGCGTTTTTATACCAATAAGAAATTGACGAAATCCACATCAGTCAGCTTGACCAAATGAAAAAACTTGTTACGATTATGGGTTGTCAGCAAGATTTGGAACAGATGCTTTAAACTCTACAGTGACAACAACATGATCAGAAGATCTGAAAGAAGATGAAGATGAAACTGATCAGGAACAAAAGTAAAAAGAGATCTAAATAGAAGGATGTTCTGAATGTAAATCAGAAAGTCTTCTGGGAGAATCAGCAAACTGTATAAGATTGTGGACAAGAGCGAAATTGTAAACAATTACTCCAGGTCTGTCAGTCCTGTTCAAATGGGCCAACCAGGTCACGTGATGAGCATTTAAGTCACCAAAGGTCAATATTTTAGTAGTGTGGTATTTGTTCAGATAGAAACCGATACCGGAAAAATGAGAAATCAGTGACCTGAAGAAGAGACAATCTAAAACTCATGAAATTCTTGAATCTTTTGATTCAAGTTCTTGTGTTGTAAACTGACACCTGGAAGTTCCTATTGGGGATAGATACCAGGATGGTGAAGATGATTTCCAGAATCTAGTCAAATCAAAGATAAAGTGTCATCGATGTTAAGACTGCTAATAGAAAAATTTGAAAAAAGACCTCTGACATTACTAAAAACTAAGAAGAGGGTATTTGTTGAAGATAACAGGGGATCTTTTTAGTCTGTGTAGAGCTAGTACTGCCACATCCCGAGTCTACTCTCTTTGATGTGGAATCAGTTTTGGTTCCTGGGATTCTTGGCAACCCCTTACCAGTGAAGGTATGCATGGTGCTAAAAGCAATCCTTTAAAAACCATCACCTAGACCCAGACCATCCCCAAGCCAATTGACTCAGCTCTATAGCGATGGGATAGGTTGGGTTTTTAAAGAGTACATGTTCCTATTTTCGTTGTCATGAGAATTCTTATAGTATCTTTGATATGCAATAAAATGTGGCCGCTGAATTTTTTTTATTAATTATCCTCCTGTGTTAGTGGGCGCTGTTTTGAAATATTTATTCAATAATTTTATGAAGGCGTTTAGGTTTTCTCTTTAAATCAGGCATATCAATGTTCCCAATTTTTTTCCTCGGGTTAATTACATTATCCTAGGAAGCTGTCATAAGAAGAAGTAGTCCAGTAATTACAACAACTTAACCAGTCAAGTTTAAATTGTCAATCTCATAAGCTTTGTGACCTACAGACATTTTCCTACTGAAAGTGGGCATGTCACTGATAGCCAAACTGACCGGAGGAGAGGCACAAAAATATTACAACTTTGAGAAAATATTTGAAATTTTTACTTGAACATCCTTATCCTATTCAGCTCTTTTTAACCATCCATCATATTTTTCACCAAAAAGTTTGAGGATATTGAGGCTAATGGCTAATATTGTTCCATTTGTCTATTTTGGAACCATTTTTGTCATACTCATTTCATGTATGGGTGTAATGGCAACAGTTCTTGCTTTCTATCTTCTTCTAAAGATTCTAATGTTATTCCTATCTTCAAGAATGTAAATGATCTATCTGATCCTGTCCAACATCGACCTGTTAGTCTTTTTCCTCTCATTGGAAAGGTCCTCAAATGACTTGTGAACAATATATTGTTAGAATTACTGTGAGTCTAAGTCTCTATGTTTATGTATTATACAAATTTACAGGAAGTAACTCCACTGATTATCTTTTGACAGTAATAGCGAAAGATACTTGATTTATGAATAAATCTGATAAAGTATCCAGCATAGCTCTGGATATTTCCAAAGCATTTGGTAAGATGTGGTTTGTTTCATAATCTTGATGCTTATTGTGTAGGCGGAAGGGTTTTTGGAATCCTTCACTCCTTCCACGCAAATCGTAAAATTAATGCTGACTTCCTTAGGTTCTATTTTGTCCTATTAATCTAATCTAATCAGTATATTTCTAACAAGGTAGGTAATTTATATGGAACTAGTGAGTACCTTACTCCTAAGAGAATTTTTGTATCCCTGTGACTATACCACCTGTTGTTGCATACAGCACTGTTTTCACATCTGAACAGATGCTCCATCACCATATCTTGATCTTCTTGATTTAGTGCAGGGGTGTGTTTATAACTTGATAGGTTCAAGTCTTGTTTCTACTCTTCACTCTGTCTCGTCTCTGAAATTTACCGGGAGTATTCTAACGAGCTATTTTTGCTGGTATCAGTTTAGTTTGCATCTTGTGTGACTCCTTTCTTTTGGCATCTTTATTCTTCTACAGTTGTTACTCCTCGTGGTAATAGATCTTTAAAGGAATATAATTTTTTCCTCGAAAGGCTAGATTTTTGACCTTTTGGCTTCCGAATGCTTTCCTCTATCGTATGACGTGAATGCTTTTAAATCTTTTCATTTGTATGAACTTCATTTTTCCCCTTTCGATCAAAGTTCCATGTCAGTCTCATTGAGTGTTTTGCTTGTTTAGTTCTCAACCATGAAGAAGCACAATAATGCAATTTGACAAACGGGAAAAATGAACATTTTCTGAATTGGTATTTCTGTACTCATATTTTACGAGGTCTATTTCTATTTCTAATCTTTATACAGGATATAAAAAAATTCAACTATTTACAAAAGTAAATAAGTGTCTTCAATGTTTGACCTGTAAAGAAAAAGATAATAAATAACATAAATAATAAATTCAAAACATACTTTATTTACATATAAACAAGAAAAACTTAAAAACCTTCGTGTTTCCTTGACTAAAACCTTAAAATCCTTAATACCTTGCAGAAGTTGCAAGAATTTTTAATGGCAACTCGTTAAAATTGTGTGCACTTTAAAAACATCCTCCTCCGGCAACTTCTAGTTTTATTTTACGTAAAATGATGAAGTCAGAATTGTTTCCCGTGTTTGCTTTTGATAAGTTGAAGTAGTCTCTAAACGTAATGTCTTTAAATTTCCTTTCAGATATTTCTTTACAAGTATACAGTTATCCTTTCGTACCATATTCCTAATTTCCGGCTCCGCTTTTCCAATGACTTTCTTCGCTCGATTTTCGTCTTTAGCGATTGCAATCACCAAAAAAGCACAATATAACAAATCTCAAAAAGTCGTAGTGTAATTATACGCATTAAAGTTACCTCAGAGAAGAAAATAGTATGTGTGTTTTGCCCTGAATTCAAACCAGTGTCTATGGTACTCTTATTTTTCAATCTAAGAATACGTGATTTTCCTTAAGCAGTCATCCGCTTTCTAAATAATATTTTCGTTTATCTTGCTATAATTATATGTTCTCCTGACAACTTTTCAGGAGAAATAAATAAATTTTAAAAATTCTATTCGGCAGTGACTACCCTAACGATGTATTAGACAAAATTATTCGATGTAAATCATATAGCTTTCAAAACCCTATTTGGCATGAACTCACAATGAGCGCTATATACCAGAAAAGACTTTGGATAGATCACCACTAAACTAAATTATCAGAGGAATAGTTACTGCATCTTAAGTAATTTTCACGACACAAAAGCTTCTTTTAACATTCTTCAAGGACATCTTCCCTGTCACAATCTCATAAATCTAACTATTGTAGTTTATGAGTTAAAGTGCCGGTATGATGTCAGGTAAGTAGGTCGTACGTCCTTAAGATTGATCGATGAACTAAAGCATAATGTGGCTATTGTTTGTGTAAATTGATTTCAGCCAAAAAGTCAGTGCAAGGATACTTCACGGTTTTTAATTATAATTCGAGGATTCTGTTCCAAAAACATTGAGATTTAACAGTTCAAAGGAACTTGTTTTTCTTAACTAAAAATAACAAATAGTTTCGTGAGATGCACGTTACGGTTGCCATGCTTGGCGAACTCTTCAGTACCGCTTGCGATCCACTCTGTCCCTCTCTCTTTTAGAATGTCCTTAAATGGCTTATTAACATGCATGTCAAGAAATTGGAGCAATGGAGTCATAAAACCATTCTACGATTTCAAATTATGTGTTGTTTCTCTTGAAAGGCTCAGGCAAATCTCCCAAATGAGATTTGGCAGAATAGATGATCAGAGGGNTTTAATTGTAATTCGACGATTCTGCTGACGATTTTTGACTGCCAACCATAAAAAGTAGGGGGGGGGGGTAACCCTCTTTGTTTTTCTTAACAAAAAATAACAAATAGTTTCGTAAAATGCACGTTACGGTTGCCATGCTTGGCGAACTCTTCAGTACCGCTGGCGATCCACTCTGTCCCTCTCTCTTTTAGAATGTGCTTAAATGGCTTATTAACATGCATGTCAAGAAATTGGAGCAATGGAGTCATAAAACCATTCTACGATTTCAAATTATGTGTTGTTTCTCGTGAAAGCCTCAGGCAAATCTCCCAAATGAGATTTGGCAGAATAGATGATCAGAGGGGATTTCAGCTGTTTGAAAAAGGTCCTGGTCGGTTTTTCCACATTTCTGGGCCCGAGAGATTTCGCATAGTATTTCTGTTCATTGTGACCCCCTCCGTACTTTCAATTACCATTGCCCGAAGAAAATTACCTCTTGGGTTCCTGGTTACGCTTTTTAAAGTTGACCTTTGGTTGCAAAGATATTTCATCGTAATCATAATCAATTTTGCGTACTCCGGCAGTCAACACAGCGGTAAACCACAATTTTTCGTCGCCAGTACTTTTAAGTTTCACTGTTCTCATCCCTTTTAAATCGAAGGTGGTGAAAGATGACAAGGAGAAAATGCAAGGTGGTCTCATCCATATTCATTACAAAGTCACCCAAAGATTTCATCGCAGCTAAAAATCTATGGCAACATTCAGGGGAATCGTCATCACTTTGCACTAATTCAGGGGAATCATCTTCAATTTTCTGTTTAGCACCTGCAACTCAACGTTTTTCCGTCTAATCGTTCGACGCAGCCATCCGAATGAAGCAGAAAAGAGCTCATTGTTGCCTGGATTCATGGTTGGAAATAAAAGACCTTTCTACATATCTGCTTACCAGTGACAGACTTTAATCCTCTCTTCTTTGACGTACTCCAATAAAGCAGATTTAAGTAATGGAGCTTTTGATTTTCTAATCCTTATTTTCGATCGTACGTAAATTTCCGGAGTAAGAGCAGCCAACTTAAATATTTCCGTTTGTTTCCTCCATCGCCACAAACTTTTTTCGGACTACCTGACTGTCCAGATCAGGGGTGAGCAACCTTTCTAGAGAGTGGGCCAGATCCTTCAAAAATTTTCTTCACACGGGCCAAAGGTAATAAGAAAAGCGAGAGTGATAATGATAAATAACAACGATAAATTTGGAGCAATTAGAATGCATTTTGCAGTTTTGTTAAACGTAACCAAACTATACAAAAGTAAAATAAACAGAACTCACAAATTAACGAAGAAAGGTAATATCTACAATCCTAAAAGCTAGCTTTTTAGTCTTATGTCTCGGTATTTCTAGTGAGATATCTGGCATTGTTTTTCTTTGACTAGTTAGTTGATGTCAGGTCTGATAGAAGAGTGCGAAATCCTTAATTGGCTTTTCAAATTAGGGTCTGAGAGCTGAGCCCTGTACTTTGTCTTAACGTGCTTCATTTTGGAAACAAATTGTTTTCAGCCGTAAATGCTCCCGACGTAGCTCACACACCTTGTTGCCAATTCTTTTAGGTTGGTCAAACCCTCTTTCTTTGCTACATACAGCTGATAAAAGCGGAGCAGGTTGACTTCTGAATGAGCATTTATTAGTTCAAAATTGCTTTGCATGTCAAGAAGTTCGAGTTGAAATTTACTTGAATAATCGTTTATGTTGACTCTAAATGGATCAGCAAATAACTGGAATTGGTTTTCGTTCACTCTAATATCCTGGAATCGGGATTCGAATTCTGTTGATAACACCTTTATGCAGTGTGCGTAATTTTCAAATTTCACTTGGGAAATATTCACTCTCGATGTTAAAAGTTCAAAATGAGGTGTGTCCTTTGTACTGAGCTGTTCCAAAATTAACTTCAGTTTTCTTTCAAAGGCCAAAACATGCTGAAACATTTTGTTACATAGCTGATCTTTGCCTTGAACCTTGCTATTAAGGTCAGATTGATGACATGACAAATCTGTTAAAAATGCAAGGTCATTGAACCAGTTATCGTCTCTGAAAAACGAAATGTCCTGCTCTTTTCCATCCATAAATTCACAAATTTGTTCTCTTAACCGCCAGAATCGTTTCAAAGTAGCTGATCGACTTAGCCAACGAACATCAGAAAAGAAAACAACATCCCCAAATTCTATTTCCAAGTCATTCAATATTTCCTTAAATTGGCGGTGGTTGAGAGCATGAGATCGAATGAAATTTACAGCCTCTAACAACAGGTTTCATGACATCTTCAAAACCATGAACTTTACAGCACAAATTTTCTTGATGAATGATACAGTGGTTTACCAGCACATTGCATGTATCTAAATTTATTTCGTCTTAAAAGGTTTTTATGAAACCTTTATGCTTACCAACCATCGATGGTGCCCCATCAGTGGTTATTCCATATAATTTCGTCTTGTCGAGTTTGTATTTATCAAAGAGAGTTATCACCTTATCTGCAAAACAGCTCTTCCAGTTGTTGTCCCTTTCAAATGACACATATCGAGGAGTTCCTCTGTCACCTCGAATTCGTTTGTAACAACTCGAACAAATAGAGCGAGTTGTGCCGTGTCTGTAATATCTATGGTTTCATTCAGTGCAATACTAAAAGTAACGAACTGTTCGACCACCTCTTCCAATTGGCTTTCAATATTCTCGTTCGTTTATTCTATTCTTCTTGTGACAGTGGGTCGAGAGAGGCTGATGCTTTCGATATCCGTTTTCTTTTCTGGGCAAACTCCATCGACAAATATTGTCAAGTAATCCTTTACGAAGTCTCCGGCACTGAATGACTTTCCTTTTGATGCAATCAGTTCTTCAATTTTAAAACTTATTAAAATTGATGCCTCTCGATCTTTTTGGCCGTAGCAAAAAAACTTTGCTGGGTTTCGATGGATCTTTTAATGCTTCTTCTTTCTTATCTAGTCTCTATACTTGTCAAACTGTGTTGCATGTTTGGTCTGATAATTAATGTCTCTTTACTTTGTACTCTTTTATAAAGGCAATGGTTTCACTGCAAGTCAAACATAGAACATTGTTGTTTCTTTCTTCTGCAAAATAATCTGTCCCCCAGCTTTCCTTGAACAAACGACACTCAGTGTCAATTTTACGCTTTTTGGCATTCTTTCCTCTTGTCTTTCAAACAACACTTGAATAAAAAAAGAACTACCGAAGAAAAGAGAATCACGAGATTATCTTTCTTTGCAAAAATTGCGAGATGAAGTCACTGAAAAGAACTCTGATGAAGTTTAATTCTGTGCTGACGATTTTTTTAATTATGCTTTCTGGAAAGGAAATACAGAAATATCCACTAATCAATGTAACAGACCAAGACCCCGTTCACACGACACCGATGCGATGCATATCACATTGCCAAAACAATTTTCTTCGCGCGCTTTCTTCAAATATAGAGAGAAACAAAGAGCAAAAACAAAAGACAGATTCTGTAAATTAACTTCGCTGTCAGTATTGCCGTTCTCGCTGCGAAAGTGGAGTGAAACCACACCGGTGTGCCTGTTTACACGCAGTCAAAACTACACCGGTGAAAAATCGCACCCGTGTGCCTACCGAAGTGTGGCTCCCAGTTATCCAAGTGAAAAAGTTTTTCCTAAATCTCAAGTTTGACAAAGTTATATGTTTCATTCAATACATTCAATATTTGCAACCGCTAGACAATTATATTTGGTAACAAAAAATTATAACATTTTATGGCCTCGCGGGCCATGAAAATTCTTCTCGCGGGCTGGATTCTGGCCTGCGGGCCATAGGTTGCCCACCCCTGGTCTAGATGCTTCCAGAATTCCAACCTCTTTGGCTTTTTCTGTTGCTTTTCTTTTATCGTATTTTAGATTTGGATTTAGAATTCTTTTATGCATTATCATTTTTACAAGTCAAAGCATGGGATACCGCATAATAATGAATACATGAAAAAATGAAAAAAATATAACCCAAATTTTCCAACAAAAAAATATGTCAGCAATAACATTAGCAACTAATAAATACTGTCATGTAAAGAAGTATACAATACTGGATATTGCAAATTATAATAAATTACTAACAAATTGAAAACTACAATGACATCAGCTATGACAATGAATAAGGTTAACACCGAAAGGTTAAAGATATTTAAAAATATCCAGGCAACTTATTACCATTGTGCACCGTATTGCTTTTTCTTGTGGCGGTGTCTTCCACGTTTAGACAGTTCCTTGCACAGTAAAACAAATTTAATTTTTTAAAGTTTTGACACCATTCGAAAGTTCTGAAGGATGACAAAGTCGTGGGAGACTTTTCTAATATGTTTACCTTAGTTTTGGTTGGCTAAGGGCTCCATGAAAGTTTGCGTGACAGAAAAACGAGAGAACAAAAGAAGAAAGGGACTGGAAGTCCTTTATTAATTGAAACCCAAGGTCTCAGAACATATTTGTTAAAAGTAGAGCTTATTATTAAAGGCTTACGTAAAAGACTAATTAAAAAATATATATGCCTTATGAAAATCGCCTAATTTATGTTATTTCTCTCTATCAACAGAAAAAAAATGATATTTGAAAAACATGACCGCCGCTCAATAGGGCCAACATCCGAGATTTTGGGGAAAGTGAACTTCGAAATGACAACATTCGTCATCAATAGATGACGAATGTTGATGCATGTATCGCTAATATCATATAATAAAATGATTAAATCCGAGTTTGGCATGCAGAAAAGATTAAAATGCATTTGAAAAAGGATATCACCTCACTACAAATCAGCGTCACTTTTCTTCAATAGACAAAGCAAAAGCGGAAATTCGTCGTTTATTATTATCATTATTCTGGAGCAAATGTTCGTTACCGCTGACCATAATGCTGATGCCTGTTTTCTTTTGCCAGATGTCAGTTGAGGGTGAAGGGATATTTCTTAATGCCGAAGGATTTATATAAAAGATATACAAAAATTCAAGGATTTTTTCATAGAATACACTGAAACCACTATCAATGGAGGACAACATTAAAAATAATTAAACAGTAAGTAGACTTTTAATTGGTAATAAATGAGATTTTGAGAGAGAATGAGCTCAGTGACTTTCTTGTTTTGGAATGTTGTTGAACTGTGCAGCTTTTCAGTCGTCAGAAAGCAATAGAATTGAAATAGCCCATAAACATCCAATTAATCTTATATCTTAAATGAAAACTGTATCTTGGGGCCATAATATAGCTTGCCTTTAAAGATGTGGGCATTTTTTTTTCTCAATAAACAACGCGTACCAAAAGATTCGTGTGTAAGTTCCAAAGTTTGAAATATTTCTGATGGTACACCCATAATTCTTCCACATTGATTTTATTTTAGAAGAAATTCTATTCGTAATAAACCATCAAATGCAAACTATTTCCTGAATAGACAGCAAAATAATTTGTTTAATAAAAACAATATGACCAAAATTATTATACCTTGTCATTGTTTTGAAGGTTCAGTGCATACAAAGTTGATCATGTTTTGATTACCCACCCTTCAGTTTGCATGTGTTAAGTAATTCGTATTGTCGCAGTTTTTCTCCGAGAATCAGTAAGTTGAGGAGGGGGAGGGGGGCTGTCAAGGCAGAATAAAGCCAATAAAGGTCCACGCCACCTTTCAATAGTTAGAATTTTACTGGACACTAAAAACTCATTACTGCTTTGCGCATTTTTACATTGCAAATGGTCATTCAGCATATTGATAATTTCAGACATGCTTTTGCCAAGGGTGTTTTCTGTGTTCTGTGATTACTATCTTATTTTGTGACAATTTAAGGAGATGCTCCCAGGCTTAGAGGTAGTAGAGCAGTCGTATAAATTTAACGAAGGGAGATAGCACAATGTTTTGGCTCGAGCTAGACGGGATTTAACACAGAGAGGAGTCAGTTAAACCACAAGAAAATATACTTTTCTTATGGCAGTTGTGAATTGAGTAGGTGTGGTGGAAATACCACGAATAGGACAAGATTTGGAAGATTTAATGACATACTAAGAGATACAAAAATTCCAGTTTGTCTCAAAAGAAAGATAATTGACAGTAGTATTACTCTAGCTGTGACACGCGGCTAAGAAACGTGGTCACTAACTAATAAACTAACACCAGAGCTGCAAGTTGCTCACGAAAGCATGGAAAGAGCAATGCTGAATATCACGGAAAGAGATAGGAAGAGAAATTAGTGGGTACGGGAGCAAAGAAGAGTTGTAGACACCATAGTCAAATCAAGATAATTGACGTGGTAGTGGACAGGTCATATAGGAAGGATGGTATAATAAACGGTTAAAGAAATACACAGAATAGACACCGTAGGATAGAAACCACAGGAGAGGAAGACCAAAAAAGTGATGAAGAGATAAGGTCACAGATATGGCAGGGATCAATTAGATGAAAAAACAGGAAATAAATTATGTTGGAAAATATTGTGGGAGGCCACCAGGCTGCAGTGGCCTGAATGGATAATGGTGATGATGATGATGATGATGATGATGATGATAATGGAAAGATATGAGAAACTAATACAAGTAGTGTGTCTATGTGTGTGAAAGACAGAGAGACAGTATGATAGGCACAAATGAGAGATAGGATGAGATGCAAGTAATGGTGTCTCAGTGACATGAAATGCCAAGTTATTGTTTGAATAACTTGAATTAATCATGTCTAGTTGTAAATGTGTACCTTATCATTGTGTGTGACTATGCATCTGTCTGATTCTATAAGAATCTTCTACCATGGTCCCAGCTTAGGAAAAACACTATTGTGATGTGCTGCCATTGTTTTTTGTCTTGGGTTGCATCCCATAGCTCTCTGTTGGTCTTGAAATGGTATTGTTAGTTCTTCAGATACATTGCCCTCAGTCTACCTTGCTTAATAGGGTATAGAACTTCAGTGTTTATTACTTTGTCATCATAGGAAATTTGGAGCATGCAGCAGTAAAACTGCACCTCAGCATCTTCTATGGTTCTCCATGTTTCTGCATTGAGTGTCCAGGCTCCTGTTTCATACAAGAGAACTGAGCAGACAGAGGTTTTGAGGAAATGGAGTTTGATGCACAGTGAGTTTTTTCCACCAGTTAAGATGGCTCCCATGTTGTTGAATGCACCTTTGGCCATGGCAGTTTTTCATTTGATTTCTCTGTTACTACCACCACTTGTTGTCATGTAAGAACCAACAAAAGCACAGTGACTTTTTGTCATTTGTCATTACAGAAAACAAAAATTTGCGATCCAAGATAATTGAAGACAGATACTTCTATGGTTTTATAAAGATAGGCCTCTCATATTTTGGTAGTATAATGACCTGGTAGAATTTTACTGCTTTGCTACAATTATTTGTCATGATTCCCATTCCCATCCATGTTTGATCAACTTCAGTCAAGAGAGTTGCTCACAAGTATCAAGTAGGGGCCAAATTACTCCATGTTAACATGGATGAGGGATTGTAAATTGCTCTTTTTTGTGCTCAACCTATGCAAAAGCTTCTGCTTAGGCTACCAGGCCATTCAAAATGGAAATGTTATGTAAAATATAAATTTTGACCTCTTTTTTAAGATAAAAAATATTGGAGTGCAAACAGTGTTTTTTAGCATATGACATATGTGCTGCATTACAGCAAGTGGTCACTGTTTTTGCACATATTCTTTTGTCTATTATGCCAGTCACCAATTTTCATGTTACTTATCAAAAAAATTCAACAACAAAGACTAACATTTGCAGGACACTGTTAGTACAAGAGGAAAAAGCTTGCAAAAGATGTATTGCTATGGGAACCATGGAAGGCATACAATGTAGGCTAAAGATAACATATAAATCAACTGATGGATGATACAGGATGCCTAAATGATGAACTGCCAAGTGCAGTGGGTGATAGGGATGGTTTTAGAAAGCATGTCATAGAATTTCAAGCAACTGCAACTTGATGATGATAATAAGATATGCTCATTAGATAGTTCAAGTGCTTAATGAGTTAAGAGTTTAGTTGGAATTTAAACATGCAGATAATCAACAGTGTTACTATCATCAAGTGTTCATTTCAGAAAAATGTAATGGAGGCTCTTTTATTGGTGGACAGTTAATCTCAAACTTAAGTTTTGCTGGTGACTTTGCGATGGTAAACAACTTAATCAGTGATTTACAAAGCTAGCTTGATATCTTTGCTATATGCATATAAATTAGGTCTGCATTGAAAATGTCACCAAAACAAAGTTTTCCTCCACAGAATAGACTCAGGAGAACTTTCAACCAACAATTCATGGTAAAAATATAGAAGGCATTTCAGAATTCATTTGCCTAGGTCACAAAGAGTCAAAGAGAAATGATAGACTTGGTGTAGTTTCACACAGGATTTGCTTGTAATGGGCAGCTTTTGAGAAAAACAAAGTACTTTTGATGTCTAGCATACCCCTGTGCATTTTAAGAAGGGAATTTACAATAATTATATCTTCCCAGTTGCTTTATATGGCATGGCATGTGTCAATTGGATCTCATTGTTATGTAGAAAATAGAGATGTTTTAAAACAACATGATGAGAATAATGACAGAATGCTCCTTGATCAATCAAGGATAGCTGACCTTAGTAAAACAACAGGATAGGGTCCTCCTGTTTGTTAAGTCAGAAGAAGAGTTCTGAAACTTTATGGCCATATAAGCACTCCTGTAATGGTATATTAAAACAGTGTGTAGAAGGATTAGTCCCTTTGAAAAGAAACAATAGGATGCGGTCAAACTCACTAATTAGACAATGTCAGGAGTACTCAAATGTCACAAAGCATTGCAACCTGTGTCCATTAGAAAAATGCTTTATCATTTGCAAGCCTAACTTTAGTACACTTAACAAAAGGCACAAATTAGCAAATGGATGACAACACTCTCATAAATATATATCAAGTAACTTGTAATTATCCAACATGTTAACCAATAACAGTATGTATGTGTGTATGTATGTATGTTTATATGTATGTATGT
Organism: Morbakka virulenta; assembly: GCA_003991215.1. NCBI lineage: Eukaryota > Metazoa > Cnidaria > Cubozoa > Carybdeida > Carukiidae > Morbakka > Morbakka virulenta. The sequence goes on along the minus strand of RDPX01000044.1, from coordinate 1,980,571 downwards.
ATATATGTATGTATGTATGTATGTATGTATGTAAGACCTTCTTGCTCATTAAACATCATCATTCCAGACATCTTTAACAGTCTGATTACCCCAGCCACCTTCCAGCAGTTAAAAATAGTGTCACATTCATCTTTTGTAAAATGTTTGTAAATTTCTGCCCTTTCTTTGGCATGGAGCTTTTTTGGATAGACAGTTAAGATTGACTTTAATTGTTGTCACATCACCATGTAAGCAGAGAAAGTACAGGAAATTTAAGACATGCCACCACCATCAGACAAGGATGGTGTGCTCCAATTTCTTGCAACAATTAACTACCTTGATAAATTTATCGAACACAAAGTCAACTTGCAAGGACCAATCTCACAATTGACTCAAAGATCAGCAGACTTTACCTGAAAAGAGGCTTTTGATAAACTCAAAGCTTTTATTATAGAGGCACCAGTGTTAGCCTATTTAGATAATGATAAACACAATGTGTTGGATGTTGATGCAAGTTGCACAGGCATTGGTGTGGTGATACTCCAACATGCCAAGCCAATTGCATTCAGCTCAAAAATTATGTATCACTATGTAAGCAGAGATATTCTAACATAGAGGGAGAACTGTTAGCCAGGCTGTGTGGTGCACAAAAGTTTCATCATCATCATCATCATCATATTTGGTTTAACGTCCAGTTTACATGCTAGCATGTGTTGGACGATTTCTTGAAATTGAATTCCAAGTTATCCTATCCTTCACTAGGTCTCTGGTGACACCTTTTTGTTTCAGATCCATCCTTATCACTTCCTCCCATGTTTTCTTTGGTCTTCCTCTGCCAGTGGTTCCTGCCACCTTGATTGTTCTGCATCTACTTGTCCAAGCATTCTTGTCCATTCTCTCCACATGACCAAACCAACGAAGCCTCCTTCTGCATACAGCTGCTGAGCCTGTCCTTTAGACTTACGTTGCACATCCATCTTATCATTCTCATGTCATTCCGCTCCATGCGGCTGACATCTTCAGCTTTCACTGGCCAAGTTTCACTGCCATACATCATTGTGCTACGTACACATGCCTGGTAGACTCTACCTTTGGTAGGTAATGGCAGAGCTCTGCTGGTTAACAATGGCATCAGCTCCCTGAACTTACTCCATCCACTGTTAACCCTTGCTGTAACACTTGCGCCAGCTCCCCCCTCAGCTCCAAGGGTGTCACCAAGGTAGCAAAAC
>RDPX01000044.1:1959738-1977586 GCA_003991215.1 Morbakka virulenta | reverse complement strand
TCATCACTTCCTTAGGTTGATGTAGTAGCTTGATAACGGTCTGATTTTGCCTACATCGAGCAAAGGTCCTACCGTGCGCTACACCTTCACTTAAATTAGTTCCAGTCTCGTTTACGCAGTTATACCGGATATCTTTGGATGTCATTTCAGGGTATGATGAGGCAGTGTTTTTATAGGCCGGATGCCCTTCCTGACACCAACCCATTAAGGTAATGGGGACCAGTGTTTTTATTGAGACACCATCTCTAGGTGATTGCCATCCAAGGCTAAAGAGCGCTTCACCTGCCCGTGAGAGAAAGACTCACACATTTGTATATGGATAAGACTCACACATTTGTATATGGATGGCAGGTACCTGTGGAGACTGACCATAAGATGTTGGAGGCTATATTCTGAAAACCACTCAATTAATGTCCACCATGATTACAGAGAATGCTTCTAAAATTAACCAGGTGTGACCTTGAAGTGAAGTATGCCCCAGGAAACAAGAAAATAATCTCTGATTATTTGAGTTGAGTACCACTCAGTGATACTGTGCCAGTAAGTGATCCTGAAGATGTAATTGGCATCAATTTAGTTGACAACCTAGAGATAGAAAGCAACACCTTGAATGATTCAAAGATGCAACCAATACTGCTGCAATGTCACAAGATATAATGGATTATGCCCTTCAGGGATGGTCTTCCTGTAAAGATTGTGTGGATGAGTATGCAAGACAATCATCATCATCATCATCATCATCATCATATCATCATATTCAGTTTAACGTCCGTTTTATATGCTAGCATGTGTTGGACGATTTCTTGAAATTGACTTCCAATTTATCCTATCCTTCACCAGGTCTCCGCTGACACCTTTTTGTTTCAGATCCATCCTTATCACTTCCTCCCATGTTTTCTTTGGTCTTCCTCTGCCAGTGGTAATAAACAATATTGGAACAAAAAGGACGAATTAAGTGAGGATGAATTATTCTTTGAATGTGATAGACTTGCAGTTCCAAAGTCAATGAGACCAGATGTTCTAAATGATTTACATGAGAGAAAATAGAAGTCTTAATCTAGCAAGAGACTATGTGTTCTGGCCCTCAGTGACCGCTCATATCAAGGACAAGGCTCATTCATTTCAAGTCTGTAATGCTTTTTGTAACCAGCAACAGAGGAGACATTACTTTCCTATGAGCCAGGTGGCCTACAGTGGGAAGTGGTTGGAACTGATATTTTTCAGTTTGATGGACATTCTCATTTGATAATAGTCAATTTTTACTCCCAAGTATTTTGAAGTGGAACTATTGTGTCAATCAACAACCAAGTGTGTTTTCAACACAATGAAACAAGCTGAATGGAAGGCCAACTTAGACCGAAGTATCACATTCAAACAAGGGATTGGAATTCTCATGATCACTTTACTATTGCTGGTAAATCATCATGCCTGGTATCTGTTAAAGGAAGGAGCACAAGTTAGTTATGTGGTAGTCATATGTTTGGCAAAGCCCTGTCGTCAATACATCATCATCTTTTGCCCTTAGTTTTACATGTTGGTAGAAATTGTCCAAATTTTCACAGTGATATTGAAATGCCATTCATTGTCTCCCAAGATATTGAATTCATTAAACTTTCTTTAGGAAACACCAAAAGTACTCATGCTTTTGTAATGCCACAGTTTCATTCAGCTGTTTGTCAGTACATGTCTGTTTGAGTAATACTTCTGCATCATGGACGTAGACACTGGAAGAAGCATGGGTCTTACCCTTTTCAATTGCCATTTTCCAGTTCTGGAATTTAAAATCTGATTAATGCCACTTCTTGGTTCTTATAGGTTGGAAGTATTGATTTCCCAAACTTTAACAACTCTGTCAGCATGGTGGAATAATTACTTATGTTTTCTACATCAGAGTTTAAAATGGCAAAGACCAAAATGGGATTGATTGATGTTAAATTTTTGACAATAAACTGTTAACTTCATGATAAGAAGCCTTTCAATATTTATAAACTCAAAACATTATTTGTGTGTTAAGAGTGTTTTGTCGCTTGTCCAAAACTTTGAGAGGACCTTCCAGTCCCCTAAGCCCCCCATGTTTTACATCTGTACAATTAGAATGTTTAATGATGACAAAGAGCCTTTTATCTCCCACTCAGTATATATATATATATATATATATATATATATATATGTGCCATATCTATTTAAGACATAGCAATCTCTATAAACCCTACTCACAGCCTGTAAGGACAGTTGAATCATCTGCAAATTTCACATTATTGAAATATGACTTATAGAAAAACCCTTCATACCTTACATTCATCAAACAATCTTTTAACCATAAAGGTTGAACAAGTCAAACAAGAATACAATTCCTTATCTTACTCCTGTCCTAATCTTTATGTAATCACTCATCTCATTATCAACTCACATACAAGTTTTTTGCACCAGTGTAACATTTGTATAAAACACACCCTTGCCATTCAGGTTCCCTCCAGGTCATTAACTAGCTTTTCATGCTGCACCTTATTAGATATGTTGTTGTAATAATAAAACACTTATTCTGTTCATCTCTTGCACTTTTAGGTAGCAGCCATACCATAAAAATAGCATTTCTAGTACCAGTATTCCTCGATAGACCAACACTACCTTTACCTATTTTTGTCTGATTTTCTCTGCAAGCCCTGTTGCTCTGGGTTTTTCTTTGGTAAGGCAATAAATATTGACTTCCTGAGGCCCTGAGATAATTCTCCTCTAATTTACACCTCAGTAACCAGCTCTATCAACCTCTCCATTCCAAAGTCTTCTAATGATATTACAATTTCTGTAGCAGTCTCATCAGCTCCTGCAACTTTGTTCCTCTTCATTTTAGCTCATGCTGCCTCCACTTCTGATGCCAGCATGGTATGCCCATCCATGTTCTTTTGTATTCTTCCTTCTGTCATCTTGAAACAGTTCACTAATGTTCTCACTAAATTATTCTGCTACTTGTTTATTTTTAATTATAACACCCATCCTCATATTTCTTGCAATCAGAAGACATACAAGGTTTGTGAACACTGACCTCTGTGGTCTGCATATACATCTCTGGTGGTTCTCTATGCTTACACTTTGCGATTTCCTCACATTTTGCATTTAACCACTCTTCTTTTGCAAGAATACATTTGACCTTGATCTTCTAAACAATCACTTTATGTTCTGAACTTTCTCGGTTAGATGTCTGGTGTCTCTATTTCATGAAATCTACTATCTTTTTCTTATCCTTGTTTTTGCTTGTTTGTTTTTCTTTAATAAGACTTTTTTTGCTGCTGCTACCACTAACTTTTTAAAATTATTCCAGTTTGACATTTACCTTCATCTTCCAGTCGCCAAATGGATTTTGACAGCCACATTAAATTTCTCTCTCATGTTGGTATCTTTCAAAAGTGCTGCATAATGCAATCAGCACTGGGGCTTGTCTTGCTGTGCTGAACTGCATTTCTAAATTGCTTATTGATTATGATATAGTCAGTCAGGTTTTCTGGTTTTCTTATCACTTCTTGGACATGACCATGATCTCCGTGGATGTACTTCATATTATGTATTTGTTATAACCTGCTCATTTGATGCTCGCCACTAAGCAAATGATTCCCTTCTTTCATTCTTCCTTTCATATGCAAATGTTGTATTGAAGTCATCCATTATGATGATAACCTTTTGTGACTGCCACTTGAATCTAGCCTGATCAACTGCTTCATAAACTATTAACCTATTCCTCTTTACTTTCTGAAGTTATTGCTTAGACTATAATGATAGAAACATCGAAAGGTTTTTCTTGCAACTCATCAGTAAACTCTGATACTTACCAGTATCCCAGAACACATTTTGCATTCTCCTTATCAAGTCCAACTCCTCTCTCATGGTTTTCACCCCTGGAATATATCATACAATGTTCTTCACATACAGAGTTGCCAATGCCAATTCATCTGGTTTTATGCATAGCGAGGTTGGATTTGCCAAGCCTCACCAGCTCTTGTTTGGTATTTTCCAACTTCCCAGACATGATACATTGTTCTTAGATTCCATATGCAAATTCTGATAATATACCTGTTTGAGATGGTCATTGTTGCTGAATAACAATCTGGTCCCCCCCTGAAGCCCAAGGGCCTCCTTACCAGGCTAGGAATCATTCTTTGAGGAAGTGGCCCCTTCATGCCATTGACTTTCATTCTTAAACTGCACACTGGCATGAATATTCTTGGCATGTACAAGTAGTTTGCCATAACCTTCTGGTATATGAGTTTCTAGACATCAGCGCCTCTATTCCCAGATCATCTGCTAACTTGCAACCATTGTCTTCTGATAATGAATAATTACCTTCTTTGGCCTGGGTATTGGCATTAAACTGCATCCAGTTGTGAAGTTTTGATGTGGGCAAATGAGATTACCCTTTGCCACAACTACCTTCAGGTCACCCTTGAACAAGGTGTAGTACCTGTTACCTCTCCCCGAGACCTTGAAATACCAGATTGGCATTTGGAGTGGATTGATTTGCCTCATGGGTATGAGGTGACCCTTTAGCCTTTTCTGACAACCCTCCTTCACTGCAAGGTTGTGAAAATACCAGGTTGGGAAACTGGCACCAATTAGCCTTCTCTCGATGAGGGTGGATGGACCTCTCTAAGCTGTGGTAGGCAACCCATCTAATGATGGTGTCATGATAAAAACACCCTTGATAGCCCTAGCGGAGCATCAAATATTCAGCTGCTGACAAGATTATGAATTACACTACTAATTGCACCAGGGTTCCAAATACTCAGGAAACCAATTTTTCTGCTTCATCTGTAGATATTGGTCCTGCCCCTGCTATTCTTGGTCAACTTCCTGAATCTGTTTCATCCTTTGGAACCAATGGTAGTACAACTCTAAACTGTACCTGATGAAGGAATGAGATCAAAACTTGTTATGTGTAAAAACAATATTTTCATCAGCACATTCAACACTAGAACACTAAATCCACCATCTCGTCTGAATGAACTAATCAAAAGTGCTAAGGATTAGAAAATTGATATCATTGCTGTTCAAGAGCATTACTTCTTTCTTCCTGACACTGATATTGTGAACCACAAAATTGAAGACTATTATCTTGCTACTGCCTCTTGTTTGAAAAATTCTTTCAACTCTTGTAAAGGTGGTGTAGGTCTCCTACTGTCGCCAAAAGCCAAGAAAAATTTATCAAACATAGAAATGTTATCACCATAATATCATGCTATAGTCCACACAACCATAGTAGTGATGCAGATATTATTTAGTTTTAGATTGGAAAAAAGTCCTCTGTGATAAAAATCTGTCTTCTCAGTATGCAGTGAGCATTTTCAATCGATTCCAAGAGCTTTCTCATCTTGATCATGGTAACTCTCATATTGATTCTGATAACATTGACTCAATCTATGAAAATTTGATTAAAGCTACCAAGGAAGTTGCTCTTTCCACACTTCCCAAAAATCCAAAATCACATAACAATACACTATGTGTAGATACTAATGTAACAGAAGCTAGAGAAAATCTCAAGAAAATCTCATCTATTTACCATTTTCATCCATCTCGAACAAATAAAGACAGCTTAACAGCTACCAAAAAATCCCTCAATAATGCTTATCTAGCATTTGTAAATGGGGAAAAAGATGATGTCTCCAATCTTCATATCAATCAACAACACTTTGCAGCCTGGAAAACTATAAACCAACTTTCTGGGAAAGGATGAAAACCACCAACAATGACCAAAGGTGCTAGTGGGAAAAAACAACTGGAAAACTGGCTTTCTCATTTCAAAAATCTCCTTGGACATTCCACAACTCTACCTGAAAATAAATCCCTCCCAAAAGTTCAAATTTGTAATTCTTTGAACATTCCAACAGGTGAGTATACCATTGGAGAACTAACTTTTGTTCTGAAGAGTACAGAGAACAAAGTTCTTGGTCTGGACAAGATCCCAGCCATCTTGTGGAAAGACTTTTTTTTCACCAATTGCTTCTTGATTTATGTAATTTTGCATTTGCCAATCATGTTTCCCCAAGCATCTGGTTATGTTCTGAAATCATACCCATTCCCAAAAAGGGTGATTTGAGATTACCAACCAATTATTGTGGTATTTCATTACTTCCTACTGCTGCAAAAATATTTAACAAATTACTCCTGAATTGTCTTCATCCAAAAGTAGAGCTTTTTCTCTGCAAAAAACAAAATGGTTTCCTCTCAGGTAATTCTCCTCTGGACAAATTCTCACACTGCAGAATAATTGAAGAAATGACTTTTTGCGATAAAACTGCAGCTCTCATTTTTGTTGACTTCAGCAAGGCTTTTGACTGTTAACTACGAGACAATGTTCAAAATTTTAGGGCTTTGTGGCATTCCAACAGAAATCATTGAAGGAATTAAAGACCTGTGTACAAACACATGCTCTACTGTCCTGACATCAGATGGCAAAACAGAGCCTTTTGACATTCTTGCTGGCATTCCCCAAGGTGATACACTTTCACCATTCCTCTTCATCATTGTAATCAATTACATCATGTGGATTTCCGTGGATACAGTAAAAGAAAATGGGCTCATGTACCAGCCCAGAAGAAGCTCATGTTAACCTGTTCTTCATATCATTGATGCTGACTTTGCTGACAACACTGCACTTTATTAATGCCCAGGCACTGCTGTCTGCCCTTGAATCAGCAGCAAACTGTACAGGGCTCTATCAGAATGAAACCAAACAGAGTGTATGCCAATTAACATTTGCAACAACATCAAAATTAAACTCTTTCAAATAACATTCTCAAATATGTTGAAGACTACAAGTATCTAGGATCACACATAATAAACTCTGAAAAAGATTTTAATACCCTGCTACCTTGTCACTTTTTATACAATAACCAAAGCAGAAAATGAAAATTTTAGAAAGAGAAGTGTTTAGACAATCACCATAAGTAAAACTGCTACTACATTTAAGCATACATAATCTGGTTCAGAAAAAAGCACAATGGTTATCTTTATCATGCAGAGATCAGAGCTCTTAACAATAGGAATAGAATTCAGAATTTTTTAAGGGAACATATATATAAGTGAAACACCTTTGCTTGAGAGCCTTGCTTTAATTATTAGCAGCTTTTGAAATAAGACATTTCTAGTTTACATTATTATGTAGTTTTTAATCAAGTGCCACACAGTAATGGGTAGTGATATGCTTTGATTTATGATATGGATATGGAAAATAGAACTAATGGCAAGTTATCAGTATACCTGTTTGCTAGTCTAGTTTAATTCATAGTTGTGGTTGTGGTGGTTTCTTAGGCTCTGTTCTGTTAGGAAGTCCTCACCATGCAAAAAATTGTGTTACTTAGTATTTGTAGTCATGTTATGTGTGTGAGGTTTAGCTCCTGGTAATGGGACTTGTTGTTCACCAAGAAGTTATCCCAGGCAGTCCACTTGTACTTGAAAAGGGTATGTTTTGTGTGTGAGAAAAAGTCATGTGAGTTGTTGAGTGTTTTTATGAAAGGAAGGTGGTCTAATGATGGGTCTGCCTGTATTGACCATCCGATTGGCGATGAACAGAAAGTTTTGTGTGGGAAAATGAGACTAAAATTAGCTGGTGTGGTTTGTGTATGTGCATGTCTATGTTGTTTAATATGTTCTGCTGGTTCAATTCCATAGAAATGTCTGTACCTCTTTGTGTCATGTTTTGGTTGGTATACCAGTCTAGGTGTTTGGCAAGTCTCCTCCCTAAAGTACATCAGGGAGAGTATTCCACATCTGCAGTTTAACTGTGTAGTTTGTTGTTATTCCTGGTGAGTATTCTGAAGGAATGTATGTGTCAGTGGTTGTAATTTGTTTGTTGTGACCTGTTTTAAGATTGAAAGCTTGTACTTTTGTATGCCTCTTTACTTGAAGTAGTGGTCTGATATGCTGTATTTTTCATTGTAGGGAATGTTGTGATGTATGTGTGCGACAAGGCCTTCATCCTTACCTTATTGTCTGTTGTATCTGATATCTGTGCAGCTCAAGATGCTTGGTGTTTTGTGTGTGTGTTTCAATTTTGTTTCTAATATATATTTTCAATGTGGATTTTTTGTTTGTGCATGTAATGTTTAGTTTTATTTATTTGTGGAAAATGCCTTCTGAGTTTAATTGTAGAATGTTGATGTTGCAGTTTTGATGGTTTCTTGGTGTGTTTGTGGGAACATTTTATGGTGCATTTTTTTGGTGCATTTGTCAGTGTGTTGCCTGGAAGGGAGGGTGGATTGTTTGGAGAGAGTGGGTGAGTTGTAGGAGGGAAGTGTGTTTGGTGTTCTCTTAGTGGAGGAGTGAGTGGTAGTTGTGGAAGCAGATAAATGATGTGGTGTTGGTTGATTAGTGTTTAGTTGGGTGGGAAATGCTTGTTGTGTTGGTACATGTTGTGTGTTGTTCTTGTTGTTCTTGTTTGTGTTTATGCATATAATGCATATTCATTGTGAATTGTATTCCCTTGGTGGTTTTAGTTTGGTGTACAAAAGATAAACCTATCTTCTGCAGTGGATAGAACTATCCAAAATATGAGCAACTGTGACACATGGACTGCAGATGGGACATGTGTGCGAGCTAGGGATTTTCAGTGTCATTGACCAGAAGTAGTTGTAGGTATGCACCAACTGCTTTACTGCATCCCTTTTAAAGAAAAAACTGGTGAATTCAGCTGCAAGGTGTGTGGTATGGTTTATTGTGTCAAAGCCCTGATCATTTGTGTTGGGCTACAAATTTAAAATACACTTTTATTATCATCTATTTAAGTTCATCTGGCCACCAACCACTTGCAACTTTTGAGCCGAGGTATTCCCCTGAGAATCTTCTCAGCAATTCAGCCCTCTTAAAAGTTTGTTGGATGAAGATCAGGTTATAAGAAAAGCTGTGGAAATTGAGTGTCATTTAATCATATGAACATCTCTTGAAGAATAGTTGTTCTATTCTACCAAGTCCTAAAGTTTTCTTGATTCTGACAGTAATATGACAACAAAGGTCTTACCTGTCAAACTTAGGAATCCCTATTCAATGATATGCAAGCTGCTTCATGAGCACTAACCTCATTTATGGTGTTGTTGTTAGACATTACTCATTGCATTTGCATGTGGTTTTTGTGTTGGTTTTTTTCACCAGTGAATAGCCATGTGTGTGTACATTACCTTTGTGTTATCTAAATACAACAATGCGTGTGCAGGTATGCAATTGTTGGTATTGATCCTGCTTTGGTCTCTCATGCCATCTTTGCCATTCTCTGTCTTCATGTAAAGGTACTTAATGCATCACATTTACATTGTTCAGCCTGCCAGCTGGGCTCCCAGTGGTTTTGGATGGTGCAAGAAGATGAAGTCTGGAAACTAGTAGTGGATCTTAAATAATAATTGATGTTCTCACAATTAGTAGGAAGCCAAGCCATCTAAAATTTTTAAAAATATTTAAAATGCCCTCTTTCCATCTCTGCTAATCCTTAAAGTTAAACAATTTCATGTTTTTTTCTGATAGTATTACTTTTTGAAACAAAAAACCCTCAAAATTATATTGGTTATCAGTATCAACTATCTTGTCAAGTTTTGTTCTAGCATTTATTTCATTTCCTTGATTCCTGTTGTATTATCACTTGAAATCAATCTTTCAATTTTTTAAAGTGAGCCTATCTTTCTGGTATCAGAGTACTGAATTTGATAAAATTGTACTGGATACCAGAGCAACTGGTGTTGACCTTTTGACTCATCAGGAGTTTTACCTCCTTGGCCTTGAAAGTAAATATGTTAAGATCCTGCATGGTAAGGGAAAAAATCAGATCATCCTTGTAACTAAAGTTCATACCATGAAGGAATCCCATATGGAGCAGTCATGATATTTGGTTAGAAATTCTCACAAATATTGGTGGCCATCATTTTGATAGTTAGAATTTTCTTGACAACTCAGAGCTTGCACTTCCACTGTTGGCAATGTATTCCAGAAGTCTTGATGCATCAGCAAGCAACGTTTTGGTGCACTTGCCTTTTCTTGACATTAGCTCACCTGTAAAGAGACCTTGGGTTATAAGACTACCCAGCTGTGAGAGGATTATTGTAAATGTGATATGTTTTCTGTGTAAGATTCACTGAAAAAATTATTAGTTTTTATTTATTGTATCAAAAGTATATATGAAAATTTGAGGTTCTCAGCTGTCAATTGTGAGAACACTTGGTTCTGTTAATAGCAACATATAGAAAATGGATAAATGTTGTAGATATGTAAATCCCACAGTGGACTGGATTGGTACAATGACCATTTTATACTTCGTATTTTTTATCAAATCCCTAAATTCTTTGTCAAGTACACCCTAACACTTCAATGTTTTATTTACACTTGGCAGTATTCTAGAGAAAGTACAAAACAAGAAATTAACTGTGTAGTTTAAGAGAGAAAAATATGGCAAAATATATTCAATGGGTTGGCCAAATTTCAGCAAATGGGTATGCTTCAAAGATGATAACTCACAAGGATGCAATTTTTGATACATGAATGGCCTGTTTAGTGCTATATAATTGGACTACAAACAATGCAAGGTAGACCTTCCACAAAACATTCGACAAATGTACAGAGGAGAGATTAAGTCTTTTGGGAATTGTGAAATGTCTGACTTCTGTAGAAGAAAATTGTTTTGTATGTTACCATATCAAATGTGCCTGATGATAGTTGAGTACTTAAATAGGAAAAAAAAATTGTTTAGAGGTGTGTACTTGTGACAGAATGTCATTGAGTTTACCCCATGTACATTTGTGAAATAATTGAAATTTACCTCCACAAACTTCACTGTTTCTGTGTTGTTTACTGCTTTTAATCGTAAATCAATAGTTACATATGACATGTTCAACGTTTTGTGCATATATGTGTTTTTTAGTGAAAGTGAAAGTCAAAAAATGTACTTTTTTTACCTGCCAAAATGGAGCCCAGTATGTATGACCACTTTGCTAGTAATTAACTGTCATCTTCAAACTGAAAAAACAAGAAGTCTAATAAATTGATTAAACAATGGAGGTTCAAAATTTTGAAATTGGTGAAACAGTTTGCACATTTGCAAGATTAAGCCCAAAATCTTGACCAACATTTTTCTTCATTTTGATACATCTGCTCACTTCTGGGTCAAAATCAATTACTTTACTGTACATAAACAACAAAAATATTCTAGCTAAAGCCTTTGTCTTGGGAAGAGCATGTATATTAATGTTACCAGGAAAAATATGTTTCACACTGAAAGGTATGTCAGGACAACCACAGAAGTTTGAAATGACAATGCAGTTGATATGCATTCCTCATTACAGTTCAGTGTGCACCTTATGCCTGGTGGGACTTGACTAAAGCACTGATACCTGTTTAGATATTTGAAAGGAGTCTTTAGCTATCCTCTCATTGGTATTTCCAGACAATCCTGCTTATTCATAAACCGGAGCACAGTACTGAAGCCTTGTTTGGCCATGTATGATGTTGAAAAGGCCAGCACAAATAGTTCCCATAGTATGGGGTATGAAATAGATTTTTAGATCTAAAAAACATTGCAGCCCATACAATGAAACCTAGCCTTAACTTTGATGCCATTTTGCATCGCAATTATTTCCTCCTGCAGCAATTTGTATAGTGTGGTCCCATCCACATGGAATGGTTCCATCATTCCATCAGCTATTCTGGGACAGTGAGTTCATGCAAATCTTAAAGCACACTAACATGTCTGCCATGACTCCATCAAGATGTGTGCAGTAGGTTCCATACTCTCAGTCATTGAGTTAATTTTTCAGATTCTGCAGACAAAAAAACTGGGTTAGGTTATGCCAGCTGATGTTTTGTTTAAATACTGTCAGTTTATTAATGAAAGGAGGTATTAGTCTTTTTATTTTAGTCAAATTCATATCTTGACCTTGCAGCTTTTGATTCCTTTAATTGATTTTTTTCCAAGAAATTGAAGAAGTCTCACATATATGCTATATCATGTTTTGATAACATGACTTGCAGGTCAAACAGAATGTACCATAGAGTGCATAAAAATGCTGTAGAAAGCTACTTTTGGAGAGCTAATGAACCTCAGTATAGAGAAAAAGCCATTCAAGTTTCATCATTCTAGTGGCGGGGCTGGGGGTAATAGATGGTCATTATGAGGATGAGCTTTATTTGTAGCCACAGCCTTAAGTACAGTATGTAGTGAAGAGTTCAGTCCCTCACTCAGTTTTTTAGCAACCAGATGCTGGGGATGAACTTCACAGTGAACTGCAAACATTCCAGGTGATTTGTGTTACAGATGGACTGTAAATCCACACACTCAGAATCCAGAATTAATAAAGAGCAGATTAAAAAATTTATTGTTTTTCAATTAATTTTTTACTGTTGTTCTTATGCATTACTCATTGTATTTGCATTTTTTTTGGTAAAAATTATTATGTATCATAGGCTAAAAAATTTCATGAACTTTTACAGTAAAAGGCATCTTTTGTGTTTTGTTGTTTTTTTGTATGAATTGGGACCTTGATAAAACACAGAAAACCATTGCTCATTTTTGAAGCTTGGTAAATTATGCTTGAGGAAGAAAACAATAAAATTGAGACATGGGGTTGATATTTTATACCTTGGCATATGCCTCCATAGCCTTAGAGTACAATGTATTGTCTTCTTTCTGCAGCACGAATCTTTCTCCTCCACATTCCTCTCCTAGCAGCCTTAATTGCTCATTCATTCTTGCTGTACATATTTTTCCTGGTCACATTACTTTATCTGGCTCACTGCCTTCCTCTTGATCATCTTCCTGATACTGGCTTCTTCCATAACCATAATTCTGCTCATCATGTGGCCATACCATCAGAACCTGGCTTCACATTTTTTGCAATGTCGACAACCTTGGTCCTTGCCCTGATCTTCTTGTTCTCTCCAAATATGATATACCCATGACCCATCAGAGCACCCACATCTATGTTCATTCAAGCAGATCTTTTGCATATTCCCCCTGTCCCTCCACCAATATATTAGAACTGATACAATCACACTTTTGTATATCTTGATTTTTTTGTTTCTTGGATTCTATGATCACTCTTCATGCTGATCACACTAAAACCTTTCACTAAATGCCATATGTTCCAGCATTCACTTATTCACTGACCACCTTTTCACCTTCCCCAAAGCTCTCTAGATTTTTACCTTAATTACCTGAACTCCTCAACCTGCTTTTACACTGTTCCATGCATATCTCCTGTACAAAGATTCATTGTGCTTTGCACTCACCATTATCACAGACACTCCTGCATTCATTATCAGCCTGTTGCTCTTCAATGCATTTTGCCAGTTTCTTAATCTTTCCCATAGCTCTGCTTTGAATTCTGTAATAATGACTGGGTGAGTGGCTTATAGTAATTCCCATAAATCATGATATATGCCCTTTGACACCTCTTCGATGTCTGTGATGAACAGGAAGGTATCCAGTGGTGATTCTAAATGGGAGTTCTACTTTTACCAAAAACAACTAAGTTGTGGCTCCTTCGTCTCATTTGGCTGTCTCTACACCCATGTACATTTCCTAGACAATACCCACACGTTCTGACAGTACCCTCATAGTCTTTTCCCTGTCCCCAAAGCCAAGGTAAAGTTACTTGTTGCTTTTCAGTATCTTCTTCTAGAGTTGTGACAAAATGTAAATTGCATCAATCAATTCTTTCCCATTCATAGATTAAAATTGCCTTTCATTAATTTCCACCAGCCCTCCCAGCTTTCCACCCACAGTTCTCTCAGGACCTTTTTCGAAGCTTGCCACATTCCAAATGGTCTTCCTTGTTTGTATACAGGAACAAGGTTACTGCTACACTAATATCCTAGGATTTTTTATTCGACTAGATTTTCCTGCATAGGTCAATAATCCACCTTATACCGTCATTTCCCAAAGCCTTCAGCATGTCAGTCGTGTTCTTTATCTTCCTCAATGCAGTCCTTGCTTACTCCTCCATGATATCAGTTACTAACCCATGTACAGGACTAATTAATAATGAATTTTTATTGAATACTTACACATTTTTAAATATTTATTTATATTTATTTTATTTTGTTTTGTATTCTTTTCTATTTTATATTATATTTTACTATACTATATGATGATGATGATGATGACTATATTATGTTATATTATATTATATTATATTATATTATATTATATTATATTATATTATATTAATATTTATATTCTTTTATATTTTTTAGGTCATGAAAAGAAATCCTGGCTTACTGATTGCTTAAAATCACATTAAAATGACACAACAACAAAGTGATGAAGTATCCCCCAAAAATGATGATAATGTTGAAGAGCATTGTAAGGTGTTAGCTGACAAGACAGAGGAACGCAATGGAACCTGCCAAATAGGCCAAAACACCCCCGACAAAATCGCCCCAGAAACAAATGAAACATCACCAAAGAAGCATCCAGGGAGTGGTTCCAAGGCAGTTGAAAGTTATGCTAAGATAAAGAAGAAAAAATCAAAGCGTAAGAAGGAAAAGAAATTAGAAGTAACAGATAATCAGATAGAAGCAACAGAAGCACTACCAGTATCAAAGAGCTCGTGGCTTCTGAGGATGTTTGAATGCAAACTTTTTGATATGACTATAGCCATTGCATACTTGTTTAATTCAAAGGAACCTGGTGTTTTGGCTTACCTTGGAAATAAATTGTTTGTAAGTATTAATACTGAATATCAGTAGAATCAAATCAGTAGTAGTAGTAATAGTAGTATTAATAGTAGTAGTAGTAGTAGTAGTAGTAGTAGTAGTAGTAGTAGTAGTAGTAGTAGTAGTAGTAGTAGTAGCAGTTAATATTTTTTATTTACAACTCCCAACAACATTGCTGGACTGTAGCCCGTTTGAGGCATATTCTTTAGCGAACTTATCAAATTTTGTTTTAAGTTTCCTTATGAGCATTTCGTGGACTTTTCTACTGAGCGCCTTTCACTGTACATCAATAACATTGTTTCTTAAGATGGTTTATACTTCCAGATTTTTGGAAATGACGGTCATTTTTTATCTGTCGTAGAGCTATTCAGACGAAGAAGTGGATTTTTATTTACCAGAGCTTATGTAAGTAGTACGTTTTGGATCAGGCCTCTTCATTTGAACTAATGAAGTCTCACTGTCACAAGATCACTGGTCTTGTGACAATGAGCCTTTTAAATCAGAAGAATCGATTAAAAATCCGTTTTTTCCATTTAGTCTAATTTTGGATATAAATTAATCTTATTGTATGGAAGTGCAGGGGCTGTCTCGTACTTCTACAGTGCACTTTCAAATTACTGGCCAAACAGAGAGCATATTTAAGGTTGCACTCACAAATTTTGAATTTAGTGAGACTTGATTTTCTCCATTTGTCAAGAAGATAGATCCGAAACGATCCGAAAGCATGGATTAATCGTCCAAATAGATTGAGCTGGCACAACAGTGTTTTGGTCAGACGTGATGGGGTGTGATTTTTCAAGAATACTTATAATCTGTAAGCAGTTCTCACTGGGAGTAATGTGTACTATGATTCACAACATAGATTTAAAAAAATTTTTAAATCTATTGTTTTAAAATCCAAATATCACAAAGCTCTCTGAAAATACAAATGCACCAGTTATGTTATATTTGCGGACTATTCAATTTGCTTGTTAGATAGCGCGAAATGTAAATACTTCAACCCCGAACACTTCAATCAAAGGGAAGTCGATAGATAAATAATGTAGGGTGCTCGACACAAACAGACAAAGAAACTAGTAGGGTCCACTCGCCCCAATACAAATATATTCAATGAAAGAACACATGATCTAGTTAGCTGGGCGCGCTGACAGAAGTTTACTTTTGAAACCTGTTTTTGTATTTTCATTTTTAAGCTTCGGGCCCGTGAAACCCAGCTGAGTCGTTCCATTAACCGATTATTACGGAGCGTTCTAAATTTCTTGCCGCCAAAGAAACACATTTCTTGTCGGTGTTCTAATGTCTGTTTTCATGTAGTTTTTGATTTTTGTTATATTTCTACTTACTTAGGTTCTCAACCAGTTCTTTTCATTCACTTCCTCTCCTCTTTTACTGTTCATTCCTCCACGCAAACACCTGACACTTTTTCTGACTGGTGTTACTTTTCAGTGCTTGCCCGATTTTCCTCATTAATCTTTGATGATTATTTCTCCTTTTTTTATTGTAAATGCCGTATAAAGTCGCCAGTTTATTTCTGATATCAGTACTTCATGGCCTAGTTACTTTATACCTATTGACTTTAGATCTTTTTGTAGGGGTTTTTGAATAAAAGCTTTCGTGTAATTAATTCACTGTTTATTCACAGATGCCATTATAGGCGACAATATTAGTTTGTATCCATTTGTTTCTATGGTTTTCTGTCATCAAAGCTGTGGTTTCTCTGTCTAAAATCACTTATTATGAGCATCTGTATTGTTTTCGTTTGCTATTTTGCTAAGTATTTTAGAGAAAACATGCTTACTTGGATTAGAACATAAGTTTGTAGGGAAAATTACTGAAAGCCGTGTGAGAAAATCATGAACGTGTTTGAATTTATTAGAAAGTGGAGATACACCTTGCCATATTTTTTCCCACTTGTATTAAATTTTAAAAATTTTTATTAGATGTGGAGGTATCGAAGTTAAAAATGGTTAAGTTTGCGACGAAAGGGCAAGATTAGAGATGAATACACAAGAGGTACAGCAATGTCGGACCGCCTGTAGTGAAATGAGAAACTCTAGGGTTTAAGCATGTTATTAGAAATGATGAAGAGTGTTTGGGGAAAAGAGTGATGGAAGTTAAGCCTTCAGGAAAAGGGAGAAAGTGAGACTAAAGACGAGGTTGATGGAGGGTACGAAGGGCATGGGTGTAACGGAAAGAGATGTAAAAGACAGGTTAGAATGGCGATCCTTTATTGACAGCAGGAAACCTTGATAAGGAGAAAATGCCGAAAGAAAAAGGAGGAGGAGAAGAAGAAAGCAACAGAGAGTTACCTATGGAGGCGTTTTTGAAACACCAGATCGTATACCATAGTCCATCCAGTAATCTTCCCCGACCCCTATAGTCACTTCCAAGTTGTTTTATAGAGTGAAAACATGATATGTAAATAAAATAACGAAATGTTTAAAATTGCAACTGAATAAGCCAGGACGAAATATTTTGTATCTGCTATGCATCATGTATCGCAGTTAAAAATCCAGTTACTTATGCGTGGTTCTGCACATATTATAATTCCAGATATCAGTCGAGCTAGGATCTTGTGAACTTACTTTTAAACTGCGAAAATGCCTAGAACTCAGTTTAGTATTTTTAGATGTTTGGAAGTTGTACCACTTCATCAATTATTGACGTGATTATTTAGATCATCATCATTGAAGGCTTCGTTGTTGTTATCTTAATAATTTTTATTACTATTACCGATATTATCACCCCAAGATCGTCACCATTATTATCGTACAATTATTACCAGGATTACTGTTTGGGTTTTTTTGTTAGATATTTAGGATTAATGCAGAAAATATACTGTGAGTAATGGCCCCTAGTAGAGTTACAAGGGACTCTGCAGAGAATTTAATAAATTTAATAGAAAGTCCCTGATTTCACCTTCTTTTTTTTTTTTTACTGTAAACCGCACACACAAGCACGCGCGCGCACGCACACACACACACACACACACACACACACACACACACACACACACACACACACACACACAAAGAGAAGCTCAATGTATCCTCTAGTATCAAAGCTGTTTTTGCCACCGCGGATTTAAGCCTCCCATGTTAACAATCAGCCAACTCAGCATATTTTATCAGGCATGTTTTCATTTAAATTGTAATAAAAGAAAATCAGC
>RDPX01000044.1:1910761-1934141 GCA_003991215.1 Morbakka virulenta | reverse complement strand
GCATGGAGCGGAATGACATGAGAATGATAAGATGGATGTGCAACGTAAGTCTAAAGGACAGGCTCAGTTCTAATGAACTCAGAAGGAGATTGAATCTGGACAGTATTGGCAGCTGTATGCAGAATAGGAGGCTTCGTTGGTTTGGTCATGTGGAGAGAATGGACAAGAATGCTTGGACAAGTAGATGCAGAACAATCAAGGTGGCAGGAACCACTGGCAGAGGAAGACCAAAGAAAACATGGGAGGAAGTGATAAGGATGGATCTGAAAGAAAAAGGTGTCACCAGAGACCTAGTGAAGGATAGGATAACTTGGAAGTCAATTTCAAGAAATCGTCCAACACATGCTAGCATGTAAACCGGACGTTAAACCGAATATGATGATGATGATATGGATCACCTACATTCATGAACACAGAAATAATATTAGAAAATGTCTAGAAAGGCGAAAAACAGGACTCATGTGTACTAAGATTGAAAAGTTTGGACAGCAATAAAAGAAATCAGAAGCTTATTCTTTTAAGACAACCACCGAAATCCATTCTAGACCAGGAGCTTCAGGTTATTCAAGTCCACTAATGAGCTTTTCAACAAAATCGGATCAGTTAGCGAAGGGAACTCCGGCAAAAGACGCACCGGTTTTTTTTTAGAGAAGAGATGTCTTTTTACCTGGAGAACATGCACAACCGAACACCATAAAAAACGGATGAATAATGAGATAATAATGAGAGAGCCCTTTTGAAGGTACCAAACTTTCTGGATATGTGTAGAGCCAATATTACCGCATCTCGAGTCTACCCCCTTGCGGATGTAGAGTCCGTGTTGGGGCCAAAAATTCGTTGCACCCCCTGGCACTTGGAGGTCTTCCGAATGCTTGCGAGCCATTCGCTGAGTGAAACTGCCATAAGGAACATTGTAAATAAAAATGGATTACCGAAACCATTACCAAGACTCGTACCGGCACCCTGCAGACCGACGAGTGTTATGGTCATGGAGGTGGTATTGAATTAAGCAACAGCAGACTGTGTACAATGCATTCCCCTTCAAAGTAGGTGGCGGTGGTGATATAACACTACCACCAGTGTTTTTTCCATTTCTAGAAGGGTTGCAAGCTAAGGCTGTAAAGCCCATGGTCATTATGAGTCACACAGACATCCCCCCCCCTCCTCCAGGCGCCAAAATGGTAGTATAAGAACTAAGAATTAAGGTCTGCTTTTCAACGAAAAAGAGTAGGAAATAAAAAAATGTCAGAGACGTTGTTGGATTAGTGAATGTCTAGGCCTAATGCCTCTCCAAACATCAAAGTAGTCTTTGTTGAATTTAGTTTGGGCGATGAGTAAGGATTACTCAGTTTATCGAGCCCGTAACCATTTTGTTACTATTCTCTAAGTAAAAATTAATTATTGTCATTGACCATTTTTTTTCAAAATGGTCTATTTTTAATATTAGTGTTTTTTTACGAGATGTTACTATGCCACTGAACCACGGGGTAAATCACTGGGAAGACAAGTTAAGGCACTGAATTTAGAAGGCATTTGTTACAAAATCCTAATTTTGACATAGTACAAGTTAATTACAAGTGAATTACCCACTTCAACCTTCTCGTTGTAATCCACTTTGCCCTCCTGTTTGCCGATCTCCTCTGTGATGCCTCTCTTCTCCTTGGCGTCATTCTCGTCTTTGCCCTTCTACTACTACTACCTCTTCCTCTCCCTTGCCCTCGTCCTCCTCCTTCTCCTCCTCGCTTTCCTTTTCCTCCTCCTCTTCCTTTCTTCTCCTTTTCCTTCACCTTCTAGTCCTACAACCACCACTGTTTCTACTTTTACTATCACTGCTGCTGCTATTACTACTATGTTTGCTTTTTTTTACTAGTACCACTTATGCCACTACTTCTTCTACTACTGAACTATTACTCTTGATAATTTTGTTGCAAAAAGTTATACTGGTTCTTGTATTGATACACAGTTATGTTTGTGCTTAATGAATGATTCCTGTGTTTTATATTTAAGGCTACTATTCCCTTCTACTCTGCGGATAGTTCGGATATTGGTACAATGAAACACAGCCACACATTTGGGAAGTGTAGTATACACTCGCCTGGGATGACATCAGCCGCTTCAACATCAGTACTTCTGGACCTTAATAAAGAGCAGCATTGTGCATGCCAGGTAAAATTACCTCCAGTCAACAGTAACCGGTCGCCAGGGTTGTAGTTTTATAAATGGTATCTTTCATGTGTTGTTTTGTGTTATGTTATGGTATGGTACGGTAATGCTATGCTATGCTATGTTATGTTATGTTATGTTATGTTATGTTATGTTATGTCATGTCATGTCATGTTATGTTATGTTATGTTATATTATAATGACATGTTATGTTATGTTATGTTATGTTATATTATATTATATTATATTATATTATATTATATTATATTATATTATATTATATTATATTATATTATATTATATTATATTATATTATATTATATTATATTATATTATATTATATTAAGCTATGNCAGTTATGTTTGTGCTTAATGAATGATTCTTGTGTTTTATATTTATGGCTACTATTCCCTTCTACTCTGCGGATAGTTCGGATATTGGTACAATGAAACACAGCCACACATTTGGGAAGTGTAGTATACACTCGCCTGGGATGACATCAGCCGCTTCAACATCAGTACTTCTGGACCTTAATAAAGAGCAGCATTGTGCATGCCAGGTAAAATTACCTCCAGTCAACAGTAACCGGTCGCCAGGGTTGTAGTTTTATAAATGGTATCTTTCATGTGTTGTTTTGTGTTATGTTATGGTATGGTACGGTAATGCTATGCTATGCTTTGTTATGTCATGTTATGTTATGTTATGTTATGTTATGTTATGTTATGTTATGTTATGTTATGTTATGTGATGTCATGTCATATTATGTTATATTATGTTATATTATATTATATTATATTATATTATATTATATTATATTATATTATATTATATTATATTATATTATATTATATTATATTATATTATATTATATTAAGCTATGTTACATGTCATTGTTAATCTGCTTTGTTTATTTAAATGTCTCAACCAAATATAGAAGTACTGTATATAAAACACATGTACAATAATAAAATAGATTCAGTGTTGTGCACACCGCTAGTAAAATGAAACTGAATCGAGTTGTATGATTAAAACATGGTCATGTACTAGTGAGGAAAGTTGAGGTGCAGGTACGCTATGTATGTGGGTTACTTCTCGTTATCAGTTAGCAGGACAGGTCACTAAAGGTTTCATTCACACCACTTTTCTTACACAGGGGCTGCAAGTTTAAGCTGAACACCATATATATTTACTGGTCAACATTACCGAATTATCTAAAAAAAAGGTACAGTTATAAAAAAAACCAAGAATAAAACTCAAGAAAAAACACCTTAAAAATGAAAAACTTTATGGGTAACTTAACAACGGTATATGATAACTGAGGCAAAATCTTTTAAAAAAGTTTACTAAAACCTTCGAACGTCTCAAAAAAAATTTATAAAGATAAAAAAATAAAGTTAAAAAACAAAGCGGTGTTAGTAGTCGGAGGGTCGGTGGGATCAATCTAATATTTTTTGTCAACAGCTTAAACACCGCAACTGCAGAACTGTGATCTATCTTCAGGTTATATTTTTTAACTTATCATTTGAGTAGGTTCAGATTCAAAATTGCTAAGTTTCTTCATTTTCTACTTGCCTGCACTAATTTTGGTTGGTTTTTTGTGAGTTTTTTTCACAAACGTAACTTCTTTCTGAAATTTTACATTTCGTGCTGTGAACTAGTGAAAAAAAAATTTAAAATCCAGAACAATTCAGTATGGCCCATGAAATACTTTGAAAATTTCAAAATAGGCTGCATAGCAAGGGATTGAGCAAGAAAATAGGCAATTCCAAACTTTTTAATAGAAAAAAATAGATGAGTATATTTGTATACTTGTTCTTCTTTTTCTTCTTTTTAAGTATTTTATCATCTTCTCCCATTATCTCCCCCTATTATTACTAGCGTTGTCCTTATCTTGTTCGTTCTCCTCCTTCTTCTGATCTTCATCATCATCATCATCATCATCATTGGTCGTTGCCGCACATGTTTACATGTAACATGTAAAGATAATGTATGCATATATAATTATTTATTCCTTTATGTTTTTGTTACAGGTACCACTTTACGTAGCTGAACGAGAATTTATCAATGCTTTGCTTGGAATATGTGAAAGATTACGTACACTACCAACAAAGGATTTAAAAAGTAAGCTTTCCCTAACTTTATAAACGTGAGGTATTATAGTGGACTAGTCTTGCTTGTAAAATCAACATAAACGAGCCACGATATACCCTTGGTGTTTTATTGTTTTGAAAAGGGCTTCCTGACGCTAACCGATGGCTTTTGGTATTGCACCAACGGTTTGCTCCCGAGGAATTGAACTGGAAACCTCTTAATTACAATGAAACTTGAAGAGTCTTCAAGCCACCCCTTTTCTGGCTCTTAGGGTTAAAAGGTGTCTCAGTTGCGTTTTTGTGTGATTGACAACAATTACACTTTATTATGCATAACCTTTACCACGAATTATATACAAGCTTATATTTGGCTTTGTAGTATTTAGTTTATCCGTTTTACATTGTGTAAAGAAACACATATGCTTTCGACATCACAGGGAAAAAAAGAAAAGAAACCAAGATACGAATTGCGTTATCAACTATGCTTCGAATTTTGAGGCATTGAGGCATGACACTACCCCTCAAGAGTGGATTTCTGTCTTTTTGTTAAGATCTAGTTTGGGTCCTTGCCAAAACACGGATGGTCTAGTATGCTTTATGCTTGGACACAAGTCCTCTACGAAACAAGGGCAAGTGGTCTTTCATCAAGGGACGTCTGAAGACGATTCGTATCTATATGTGCATCTACGCACATCTACATGCATCTGCGTGCCTATGGTGTGCTGCGTGCTTTCTGTCCACCTCTACTGGCTTCCATAGAATGAGGGAAGAAATAAGTAAATAAAAAAAGTTGAAAAATGTACAAAGAAAAAGCTTACTGCGTTAATGTGGCTTCAAAGCCTTGGGTAGGGGAAAAGACTCAAAAAAAGGAAAACAATTACTGGGATTATCTGGCCATCAGACAGTTCTTATACCTTTCCTCTTTAAAATTTGACCACCGAACTCCATTTTGATATAATTGCTGTTGGCATGCACTGTTGTTTCAAGGCTGTTAGTTTTTGTTCTCAGCTGCCCATACATTATCGGATCGTCCAAGAAAATCAAGTTAACATTCCCCTACAGTATAACCAGCTTTCATAATACTTAGGGGAGTTTAGATGATGTGATAATAGAAAAACAGAGATTAATTGGGAAAGGGTGTCACCATGAAAAAATTTCCCTTAAATGCCTATGAAGCACAGACTGTCCGTATGCTGTAATTTCAGTTGTCCAAGTTTTGGTCTATCCTTGTTAAAACCTGACTTTTCTGATACACAACCTAGTTTTAGACATTCAATTTTTAATGAGTGTGAGAAATAGTCAAACTTGATTATTCAAGCCAATTTTAAATTATGTCTTGTACAATTTTTAAGGATGGTTTTCTATGAATAATTCGTCTTTAGTCCCTTGGCTTTTGCGGTTACAACTTTTATGCTTCTTTTGTAGAAGTTAAGTCGCATTATATAACCTAACGTGCTATTTAACTTCACCATAGTGGGAAGGCGACACGTTTGTCGAAAATGTCTACCTGTTATTCTTTATAAGGGTCATTATGGAACAAAACTATTCGTCCCTTGGTCCTCCAAGAAAAAATTTTGTCAGCCTTTTTAACCAAGAATCTTAAGCTCCACTAGGCCCTGCAGTTTTCCATGCGGGTATTCTGCTTTGAGCTGACCCAAGTTACTTACTAATCATGACATTTCATTGCCCCTTTTTTGTGCCAAACGATAGCTGCTCGTTGTCAGATGGGGACAGAGCAAAGTACTTGACCATGCATCCAGTTTTAATTCGCAGGCACGTCGCCAGAGTTCTTAGCCCTATTCAAGAGAATCTTTCTCCGACCTGCATAAATGTATTGAAATCTACTTGAAAAGTATCTTTTTTAACTTTTGAATGTAATTAATTACAGAATGGTTGTATAGGGAATTTTGTTTGTTGTTTAAGAATGACTTTGTATGGTCGCGTGTGAGTTGAATACAAAGTCTTGGGCATGTTTTTTAAACACTTTGGGGTTTTTGAGCAGGTACTGGAGAAAGCAATGTGCCTATAAAAGGTTGTGCACCCTGGAAATTCCTAACTAAAAACACATGTAAAACATTTGTGTATTGTGGGTGGGATGAAGTAGGAACCTTGCAACAAAAAGAGTAATTTTGCCGGAACAGAATCCCTCTTTGTCAATTTTTTGTTAATTTTTTCATTTAAACTTTGACCGAAAAAGTAAATGTGCCTCTTTTAATATGCATTTTCTACAGCTTTCGTAAAATATTACGATGTATTAAACCTGATTTAAATTACTAATACCCAATGCATCCATGCCAAAAATAAAATAAATTAATTTATTTGGGACTTGCAATTAGAGATAGAGAGAGGCGGAGGTAGGGAAACTGGGATTGAAGACAGTGCAAGTAAGTAAAAAAAATGAGTTTTAATTTTATTAATAATTAGTTATTAGTAATTAAAGAATTTTAAGTTCCTCTGTTTCACAGCTAGTCAACATGTTGACATGTGAGTTCACTTTGAGTACAGAGACAAAGTTTAGAATAATTTACAAGCATCAGAAGGTTACGAATCCTTTTTTTCCCCTTCCAGCTCAGAGATTATACGCAGAGTTATCGTTGTTAAATTTGAATCTACCACCAAAGGTGTTTTTACCGTTTGTTCAAGCAAAACCTCATTATGTAATGCGGATACCTCATTCAGCAGCAGTTGTGTTGAATTCGAAAGACAAGGTAACGGTTGATATATATTGTGTTTAAATTATAGATCTATGTTAGTTAATCAATTTAATTAATTATGTTTACATAACATAAATGGAGAGGATTTGGAATTGTAGAATATTTGTAAATGTGTGTAAAGTATTAACTTGTGTGAACAGAATTTGGTTCGACCCTCGCTCATAGCCAGATCATTTCGCAACCACACATTCCACTTTAGCGCAGAACTGTGGGTGAAGATTATAAACAAGTGTTGATACAAAATTACCACGTCACATCGATGTCATTTTTTATACCTCTTAGGAAATATTGGCGTTTAGGGTTGGAAGGAGTGGTTTTGTATCTTGTTTAAATCAAGGATTTTCAAAAGAAACCAGCTGTGATTTCTTTTTGTTTTTTGGTGAGCTGCGGATGGGAGCAATATGGTGCTAAAAAGTAGAAATCAGGCGAGGATCCATTGATCCTGGACCTTGCTTTTTATAATGTTATTGCTTTTCGTTCTAATGTGCATGCGCATAGCAGCTGATCGGTATACAGTAACATCGTTGAAATGATTTATTTTTTTTCTCTACAACTGTGGTCACAGTCAAAATTCAAGTTTAAAACGAAATGTGCTTCCTCAAGAGAGAAGGGTTTATTCCATTTTACCTTGATACCAAAGATGAAAATGATTGTTTGTATGTTGATTCACTACCAACTCAGATTTGAAGTGCCAGGCTTCAAAAACCCACAAACGTAGTCAGGCCTGACACGTTATAAGACATATGAACATATTTTTTTTTGAACTTGCCAATGTTAATCTGAGGGCCAAAACACTCCATCAAAGATGCAAACAAGATGAGTTTCGAAACACAAGAATTTACAGCGGTTTTTGAATAATTTTTGTCAAAACAAAATAATTTTTCTTAAGGTGTAGGAGAATTTTAGAGTAATTTGCGTCGCAGTTGCTTCTGTTCAGATACACTTAGTTGGTGGATTAGAATTATGATGTGTTTGCCGTTAGCTCCGCATAACATTATGCCTGCTGCGATTGTTTGTTTTTATTCAATAAATGCATTGAAGACGTGTATGAGCAATGTCCAGTTGATCTCGTTCACTCAGTTCTTGTATACACAAATCACTTTTGGACGCAGTAATCATGGATAATTGCAATTTTGCTAAACAGTCATGAACGATTTTGATTGTCTTACAATTAGGTAACTAATTTTGTAATAATGTCTAGTGTTTTAAAACAACTTTACAGTATTCTCTATCTCAGGTTAATAACAGGAAAATAAACAAATATTAAATGCAATGTAATTTGCTATGTCGTCTGACCCCGTGTAACGAATCAGTGCTTTTATAAAAGATATAGGTCAGGGCCGACAGATCGATTTTTAAAAATGGAGGGGCCACTTAATTTAGTGACTGAGGAGGCCAATTGCTTATTAAATTTATTATCATATTATATTGATCTAAAGCTGCTCATTAAATAGTACGAATCTTTGACAAAAATTTTTACTGCTCTGAAAAGAGGGGCCATGATCCCCGCCCCCCGGAAATGTCGGGCCTGATATGTAGTAACTGACATTTAGGATGGGAAATGAATTGAAATGGCTTATTAAGACGCTATGTATTTTGAAAAAAAAAGGGACTTTTGAATGATAAACCAAGACAGACAAATGTGAGGTGATGTCTTGGAAACATTCATGAAGCTTACAACCCATGTTTAAATTGAGCACAAGAGTGCCAATCCGCGACGAAGAATGATAATTGTTTTCATTATTTGTACTGTCTTACTATGGTAAAACCAAATTTTTGAAACGATTTTAAGATTTTAAATGCCCATGGAATATCCGAAATACGACCATGGTTCTAGCCAATTTGATTCTTCTCCTTTACAATGAATCATTTTACATATAAAAGATACGGTGACAGAATGATCTTGTTAAGACCCTCACGTAGATATCTCAGGTCGTGAAGAATGTGACTGTGAAAGCCATTGGTCAGAACCCAGTTCCATGGACCGTATATTTCATTGCTATAAATTCATTTGTACAAGTGATGGTTATAGCGAGTTAAAACAAACTCTTGCCTCTGGTTTTTGAAAACTTTAAATGCAAGGAACAACAAACGTTTGAAAGAAACAACAACATATACATCCTTTAAGGGTGTATTAACGCATTTGTTTTTGTACACATAATTGAAGCCATGACAAAGTCGAATAACTTCTTAAAAGTAGTTAGACTGAAAGACTGAAAGAGTTAGACAACTTTATACTAGCCAGTCTTTTGTTGTGTGTTTTTTTATTCAACTTGCGACTAATAAATTAATTAAACGTCAGTATAATTAAAAACCACGTACTGTAACAGACAGCCTATAGGACAAGATAATCAACACTTAACCATCTGCCAATAAAACTCAAATGCTTGAAAATGTGGGGAATATCAAATACCCCTCTTTATGACCTTTATGGAGTATGAAAAGACCTTTGATTTACTTAATAAAGTGACATTTAACTTACACAAAAATAAACGTACAGCAGGCTCTTACATCAACACCAATAAAATTAGGTAAAAATGGATGTAAAGGAGGGAGAAAACACTGACTTACAAGGGTAGTGCACCTTTAACGCCTAATTTTTCATGGATCAACTGTTCTTAACACCTGCTGGGCAAAGTGCCGTGCAGTCGTTTTAAAAGATGATAGTTTAACTTTTATGTAAACATTAAGGGTGAAATGTTGTGCTCATTACCTTACAGTTTCAGGACTCAAAAGATGCCTAGTGAGGTGGTAATGGGTTTTCCTTGCTAAATTTACGTAGCCCAAGGAGAAATTTAGTTTTCCCCTCATTATGGATTACTGAGGTGAGGTGTGTTAGCAAGTTTTGGTGGTTTTAATGAAAATTGGCTTAGTGTGACATGGTTGCCCTGGTTTCATATGAAAAGCGGACTGGTTTACTCGATTTTGCTGGGTAGTATGCCTGGTAGCGATTTTTTTAGGAATCGCTGTGGTGAAAGTCGTAATATCTTGTAAGTTAAAACAAAAAAATGGTTTACTGATGTTGATATGCGTTTTGGCTACGCAGGAATGGCACTTATTTCCCATGGCAGCCTCTACAGGAATCCCATCAAATTTGTTGATTCGAGATATATCAGAATTGGTTTGGGTTTTTTTTTAAATGGAACCAATTGAAACGAAAAACGCTGCTTTTGAAATTGATATTATTACGGTCCTAAACCAAAAGTAATCGCAAATTTGAAAGAATAAAATTATCAATTTAGTGCTCATTACCTGTGACTTTCTCCGCAAACGTCTTGTTGATCTTTTGATTTGTTTAGGCACCGTATATGATTTATGTGGAAGTTCTAGAAGTGGACGAAGAGCTGGATGATAAAGCCAACCAAGATGAGGATGGTATTCGAATAGCAAAGCCCATTCGTCAAGCTAGGTATGCAATGATGTGAACGTTGCTTCTTGTTTTGCAACATAAGTGGTTCAGGGGTGTTGTGCTGATTTAGGACGATCTGCCTGACTGAAACATTTTTTTAAATTATTTACATGAAGAGCAGGAATTGTGTGCCTTAAACAGATATGAGTGACGATGCTTTTTTAAAGCAAATTCACCAGCTTTGATTCTTGAGGTTCGAGCTTTTCTATCGTTTTATGGAAACTACCATTAGTAACTTTTTTATATTTATGAGAAAATCGGAGCTAGATTAATTCGATTAGTTTGTTTATCAGTCTTGTTATACGACTTGACTTGGCATGTTGATTAGGAATCTGGATATAATGAAAATGAAAATTTTGTACCAAAGTCGGAAGACGGATTGTAACTCGCCTTTTTTTATAAAACGGAGTTAAATCCGACTTTCCGGGAGGTTTTTTCCGGGGACTGCAGTCACACGCTTTCATTTTAAAGCCTCGTGACGGAATTAGCTGTAATTGGCAGTTCTAGCTTAGTGATCTACAGCATCCATGCTTCACCTACTATGGGGGGAAAATGATAGATTGCATTTTCACCATTTTACATCCGGTGAAGGCTGATAATTATACCTGTACTTTTGAAATAACCATCTCAAAAATGAAATATTACAGGTCTAAAAATTATACTCAAAGATTAATAGTCTTGCAATAAAGGTTTGAGAGAAAAGAATTTGAATTAATATTAGAAAGGTACTCCGTTGCAAGTGCTCAAAACAGTTAGTACCTCATTTACTGTAGACTCTAAAAATGCAGCGTATTAAATGTAAGCTGAATAACCTTACTCTACAAAAGTGAAGCATCAGCCAAATTTCATAGACATCCTGCGTGATTACCTACATGAAGGTCTTTCTTCTGAAACTCCCCCTTTACACGGGGATTTTTTGGCGTTCTTATTTCAGCGCCCATTTATAATTGCTTAAAAACCTTAACGAAGACCCTAGTTAGAGGTTGAGAGGATGTTTTTCAACAAATCGCCCCGTTTAGGGAAAAAGCAAGTTTGTTTTTTCCTATTCTCTGGACATCTGTTTCATCCTCTTTTCTTTGGGATCATTCGCATTGGTAATTCGAAGATATGTTGTATGAGATAAACAACACCGTAGTTACTAGTGTAGTTGAACAGTAGACGGAAAGACCCAGGTCGCATTCAGTGGCATGCCGACGAAAGATGTACCTCATCTAAATGAAAAGAAACTAAAGAAAAATGAAAGCATAGCAAGTTATTGAAATTAAATTTTCACGTTTTGTTGTAGATCTGAAGAACACCTGCCAACGTATGCAAGAGAACTGGAAAAACCAAATGTTGAATTTTCGGTAAGGTATTTTAATCGATTTGCAGGGAATTCCATCAGTTTGCTACAACAAAAAATGTTGTCCAAGTAATGAAGATGGGTGGGGTGCGTTTGGTGTTAGATCAACTGGCCTGGGCCATAAATTCCATTAACTTGCATCTTCTCCATTTACATACATATTACATATGTTCTTCGGTTTCCTTATTTGCCCGTCTGCGATGTATGTAGCTTGGACAGTAACTGTTTGTTTATGACACCATTGACATGACCAAATTAGCAGCAATTTTTTTTACCAAAGTGTATGTGATCATGTACGTGATTTGACTGCATTAATAACATTTTATTATGATATATTTAACTCAACCTCGATAGTAAAACCGGACCCAATTTTTTGTTTGATTTGTAGCTTTTAAAAAATTAGGAGACATTAATAAACGGATGGTATTTGAATTATATTACCTTTTCTTTTGTGGGACTGCGGCATTTGTAGACAAGATTCTCATGTAGGATTTTAGCGTGCTCCGAATTTGTTTACACGTTGACATTGAGAAATAGTGTGAGTTTGTTTTTGGACAAAGAGTTTGGCGAGGAAACAGCCAGTAATAAAAAAGGATTGAAAATCAGGGTGGGAAGATCAACCAACGATTTGCAACTGTTTGTACGTCTAAGAGCAAATGAAAAAGAACAGAATCGAATTGGAATTTTTTAGAAAATGGACCAATTGTTGCGTTGCTCAAAACAAGAGAAATTGGATCTGGTGACCATTTTTATTTAAAATGTTCTGTCAAGAAAAATGGACTTTACCCCTACAACAGATCAAAAGAATTCCGTTTTTCAAGATAGCAATGTACAAGGAAGAGATACCACTGATTGGCCAAAGCTGTTACGTGTAGAAAAATACTAATCTTGCGTGTATTGACTTTTTTTTCTTTGGCTTTGACGTCATTTTTTCTCCAGTAACTGGGGCTCAGACGGTGCCCTTCACAGGGACTTGGATTTGGCAGTGAAGAATTTCTTGGCCGGATGCCCTTCCTGACGCCAACCAATGGCTTTTCTTTTGTGAATTTCCAAAGTCGTCCGCTCAGGGAATCGAGCCCGGAATTCTTGGTTACGGTGCAGTTGCACTAACCATTAAGCCACCGCTCTTCGTATATTGACTACCAAAAATAAATGGCATGGTGTGATTAACTTTACATTTGTAGAACACACCAAGGCTGTATACCTGCCCTAGATATTTACCCTTTTTCAAACATATTACAACAAACTGATGATTTATTTGGAGAAAGCAGCGAATTAGTATATAATTAACCACTTAAAGGATATAAACTCTTAAAGGTGCTCGATATGATGAGACGCGCGCAGAAATAACCGGGGAAACTAAAACATACTTTCAAAACAGGACAGGACAACAAGATAATTTGTATTACTTTTTTTTTCTTTTTTCTTTTTTGCTTTAGCTGGAATATGATGACAATAGCGAGGAGTCTAAGTCGACAACAACAAATAGTGATCTTGTGACAGAGGACAGTGATCTTGAAAAGGTAAGTCACAGTCCACAGCAGCGGGAATTACTTAAATTGCTTATTAAAGACATACATCCGCATTTTTGTAAAAAGTAAATACTAACATGTATTTAACTGTATTCATTGACTTGCTAAAGGACAGCCGGTTGCGAAAAATTATCAAGATCTTTCACCTTATTATTAGAGAACGCCCAGTTTAAATGAGTTACCAACAATACCAATTTCTTCTTATGTGACGGAGGTTAACCGTATCCTGCTAAGTCTTTAAGCCAGATCTTTTCTATCATGCTAAACTTTAGTAACCCCGTTCGGCCAATTTCTCATCTAATTATTTTTCGTTTTGATTTTCCCGTTCAATTGTAAAACTTGCTCTATATTTAAGCTATTTTAGGATTATCAAATTTTGTACAGATGATTGTTAACGCTGCAGGAGGGTAGCCACCCTCCTGCAGCGTTAACAAAATGGAAAACTTCATAAAATATGTTTGCTTTATCACACTTTTGCTAAATACCAATATCAAAATATGGGTAATATTACTTAATGTATACATAAAAACCAAAAGTGGTCTGTGGCACATTGTAAATAGTTTGGATGAGGATCCGGCCAGCGGACTGAGATTTCGGATGAAATTTCAATGCCCCACTCGACAAGTTCGAGGTCCTCCACAGAATGCATTTTTGGGAATTAGGTAACGCGACTAATCTATAGCTTTATTATTTGGGGGATAAATATGCAACGCATTGGCAATCTATGAATACGACTGATCTACCCGGTGACAAAAATCAATCACAGCAAAAAATATTGTTCTGCCAAGAAAAACCAGGCCAAAACTTACTGCTCTGTTGCTTGAGTTCTTTCTTGTTCAAGTATAAAAGAACACTTAATCTAATAAACCGTTTTTTCAAAGGAAGATTGAAAGTCACAGCCATTAATTCATTGTGTGCTCCAGTGAGCTGTATGAAAGATAGTAAAACGTTAATGACAAACATACAGACTTCAAAAGGATGATCAAGAGTGTATTGAAGATTAATTTCACGGCCAAGGGAAAGTCAAGCTGAGGATCTGTAGGAACTCGGGCGAACCTCGTAAAAGAGATAAATACAAACATGAGCCGAACAAAATATGATTAACTGAGGTATTAAAAGCAGCAGCCAAAATCTACAAAATATGTCTTAAACTCCATGTCATGAAATAGTATCGGGCCTTGAGCAGTCGAACGAAACCTTGATCAAATGATTGCGTCCTTGGCCAACCTATTAGTATGGCGAGTAGTGAAGATTATAAAGACTACACATTTGGAAACAACTTGGAAAGAGTGTTGACATCGACACTGACATACATGAAGTTTTGTCATCCAATGCGGGGTTTATGCGCGATTTATGTACTCAAAATGTAAAATGCATTGAGGCAAGGATTCAGCCTTGTGGGAAGGCAAACTTAAAAAATACATTGCTATGGTTAAAAATAACGTTTATGTGAATTGGAGTTTAATAGCTACCTATTTCAGACTAACTTTGAGAAATCACACCCTTGACATTATTCAAAATGGTCTTATTTGACTCATTTCGGAATCCAGTGTCAATATTATCTAGTGTATGATGTGGTTTAAAGCGGGACTCCCTGCAAAAGAGTTGATAAAAGCTGTTGTTTATTTGAAGAGCTTATTGTTGCAGTTATCTTTTTTCGTGAACTATTTTAGTTTGCTTTTAGTCTGACTTTTGAGTCGTATGAGCATCGTGCGAGTTAAGTTTTTTCACATGCAGAGAAAAGAAAGCACGATTCGACTTTTTAGATATCTAACTTATGCAAGATAAGTGGGCGTTTTTTAAATATATGCAATAGGAATTTGAAAAGCCATTGAGGTTGTTGAAAAAAGGAAAAAGTTTACATTTCATCAAAAGAAAAAAATGTTGGACATTAAACACTGCTAATCTATCATTAGATACTGAAAAAAATGCATTATGTTAAAATTGAAACCATACTGCGGGGGAGATTTAATTTTATGATGGTTGTTTTTTAACCTTATCGAAATATTTCCACCCATGAAATTATTGAAATTAATATTCAGATCACGGAATTGCGTTTTTAAGTTTCACTATTTGCCAAAATTAGATTAAGCTACTGCAGCTCATGATTCCACTGGTCGTGGTACTGGTGTTTCTAATTCCACTGGTTTTTGTAGCTCAACAGGCTTAGACCATGTCGGGTTTCTTGGAAACATATAAAACGTTAGTAAGACTTGTATTAAAGAATGGGAAGATACATGGTTTTCAAGGAGGAATGGGCAGAAATTGATGAAATAACTAAAAAAGACTGCTGAAGAATATGGTAAGAAAAGCAGTTGAGCTCAATGTAGTGGAGCGTGCAAAGGTGGAATTGAATGTGTGACATGTGAGTATGAGCTAAAGAAAGTAAGAAAGAGCACTNTTAAGCTACTGCAGCTCATGATTCCACTGCTCGTGGTAATACCACTTACTGTACTGCTTCATATCGTCCTACTGCTAATCTTATTACTGGTCGTGGTACTGGTGTTTCTAATTCCACTGGTTTTTGTAGCTCAACAGGCTTAGACCATGTCGGGTTTCTTGGAAACATATAAAACGTTAGTAAGACTTGTATTAAAGAATGGGAAGATACATGGTTTTCAAGGAGGAATGGGCAGAAATTGATGAAATAACTAAAAAAGACTGCTGAAGAATATGGTAAGAAAAGCAGTTGAGCTCAATGTAGTGGAGCGTGCAAAGGTGGAATTGAATGTGTGACATGTGAGTATGAGCTAAAGAAAGTAAGAAAGAGCACTTAAAGTGTAGATGAGAATGATAAACCTAACGAACTACAAGAACCACAAACGGAGCAATGCTTAAGAGAAAATGTAAGAGACACATCGGTAATTTTGTAAGACAGGGATCTAAGGGGACAAAACGTTTTTATGAGAGACGACTATGTGTTTATTGAGAATACATGCTTCTAAGGTGTGTATGAGTACATGCATTTTTGTAATGCTGTAGAGAGTCGATTCTCCAACGAAACCACTCACAAATTGTTTGGAATATAATGTAGCTCTTTATCTAAGTGTGGTACAGTTATACATGATGAATAATTTTACTGTCATTTTCAGCAAACATACGTCTCGGCATTGGACATCCGAAACAAGTTGTCAGAATATCTCACCACACCGAAAGCACTATTTAAAGTTCGCGATCCGGAGGACCCATCAGGTATACAAAGACTTGCCTAAAAATTTTTGGTCTCGTATCTTTGAAGTTAAAGTCCCCATCTGTCCTGTTGAAAACTTTTTCATCCCCATTACATTTTCTTCAATATTCCCACCATACTCTAACATATCTCTAACATATCTAACATATCTCACATAGGTCCTGAAATTTTGACTGGAGCTTAAGGTTAAACCACATACCCATCCACCCCCTCCCTGTGTTGTTTTCTGAGGTTTCTGCTATAAAACAAGACAGTCTGAAGGCTGAACGAAGGCGGTAAGTCATATAAGAAATCGTGTATTTCGATACGAGGAATTCTGTAGACTAGGGTTTTTTTAATATAATGTATACCACTTGTTTTCCTTTATAATTCTTGTGATAAAGAATTATTGTTAGTCACACCTACCCTTTTGCCATTTGCGAATGATATATTTTGTTCTTGAACGTGCACCCAAAACCATATCCTCGATCAATATCTCTATGTTGGTCATCAAGTCTCCCAGAGACTACTAAATTGTGTTGTCCATTTAAGTTTGCTTCAGTCTATCCTTGTCAGTCTGTAGCTGCAATAATAAAGGTGTTCATCGTGCTTGGTTACCAAATACGTAGATTATCAGCGTAACATCACCGAGATATGAGGAATGATAAATAATACTAATAAAAAGGAAACATTGAATGTTAATGTGCAGAAATACAGTCCTGTTAGGCACAGTACTCGAAATGACGTATTGATTGACGTACCAAAGCTCGTGTATATTTTTATTCGCTTTGTGATAAATAATACCGAATAATAATGATGATGATAATAATAATAATAATAATGATAATAATCATAATCATAATAATAATTATTATAAATATAATAATATATTTTACAGTAGGCAAAGACCCACCGAGTGGACACCACCT
Source organism: Morbakka virulenta (assembly GCA_003991215.1). NCBI lineage: Eukaryota > Metazoa > Cnidaria > Cubozoa > Carybdeida > Carukiidae > Morbakka > Morbakka virulenta. Next base: position 1,916,793 of record RDPX01000044.1, on the reverse strand, counting down.
GTGAACCAACACTACTTCAATAGATTCCTACATTTCCACCCTTGTTCACAACATGGACAAGTTTGAAAGTGGTGTACTTGACTTCTAAAACCATGAAGTTTAAAGCTTTTTTAAGTCACCAACGTTTCGAATACATGCATTGTGCAGTCATGTAAATGTAAATACAATAAATTACACAATAAATTACACAATAAAGTACACAAATGTAAATACAATAAATTTAAGTAGCTACGTTGCATCTTCCTGCACCCTCAATTTTGTCCGATTAACGTGCTGCTAAGAACCATGGAGGTCGCCCTCTAACTTGTGACCTTGTCTATTTCGTAGTTTATATTACGCCTTTTATAGTTGAATCTAGCCAAACTTAACCAGAAACATGTAGAGATTCTTTCACTTTATTCACATATCGTGTTCTTAAACAGCAAGTCAGACTTCAACAGCAAAATTTATTACAAAATGTTTGCGAATTAGTAAAATAAAGCTGCAAGTTACCTTTAATAACAGCTTGAATGCCTTGGTTTATATAATGGATATAGTATATAAGCGTTTTTTCCTGTGTTTGTAATGATTAAAAATGACATTTTAACGCAGTTACTTTCGTACGGTTCCCGCTCTCTTTGCTTGCAAACGAAAGCGATTTTTTACTTTGAAAATAAAGCTTTTTAATGACCTTAAATAGAAGACTTTGCTTTCAATTTCTGAGCTAACAAAAAGAATTTCGTCTGCTTTCATCTTAGGCTGAAAATAAAGGTTGAGAACTTATTTGCTACTTTGAAAGTCATTTTGTGTCGGTCCTATTTATTGTATGTTTATTTGGCGTATTCATTCGTACTTCTATAAAAAATCGCGATTATTTTTTTATTTGACTTGGATTTAGGTAAATACATACATACATACATACATACATACATACATACGTACATACATATATTCATACATATATACATACATACATACATATATACATNACGCACATACATACATACATACATACATACATACATACATACATACATACGTAGTTACGTACTTTAATGTATATGAATAGATTGTTCGTTATTTTTGGTCCACAGTCGTATTGAGGTTGTATTGTATACGGAGATACTAATTTTATGCAATTGTTGTAAAATGCTTGTGTTACATCATTTTGGGAAACGTGCTGCTTTTAATCACAAGAAGATTAATTATCGAGCAAAACATAGACCTTTGTACAGAAGTGGCTGTGGAAAGGATAAGTGTGAGCGCCGTGAGAAGTTCAGTGCTCTTGAGTAAACAAACCTTGTTGCATCTGCATGCCATTACTTTTCCATCATCCTGTTTTCTTCATTGAATTTGTTGTTTTTTTAATTTGTTGTTTAACGTAGGGAGAGTCATTTTCGAGGAAGAAACCTCTGGCAGAGGGCCATTTATTTGCTTCGTGTTCATTATATATTAGTTTCGTCCTATATGCCATTTTAAAGTTTTTGTCCCATTTTGGGGTGAGTGGGTGAGTGCATATATTAATTATCGAGAAAAGTATAAAAATGGCCTTATTCCATAACAGGGATAGTATCGTTGAAGATATCTCTTTGTTTTATTTTCTTCACATTTTATCGAAGCTGCTTGTTTCATAATGATTCTGTTTTACAGCTCGATTTGCCATTTTTTCAACCCCTTTTAATACCTTTGGCTAATGTCTAACTCTAATCGGGAGTCTAGCATATAGTTTAGCTTTTACTCTTTCAGCAGAAGTGTGGGCAAAGCGCTGTAGCTTGGCTTTAGCCTCTAATAATGAGACTATATTGTCTGTCAATTGCGTTAAGTTGGCTATGTTAACCCACTAAGTCATTAGTGAAAACAGAGTGCTGATCATTGCATTTTATTGTCATTTATAGCTGCAGCATTAAAAGAGCCATGGGACGAGAAAATACAACGAATTAGAATGGCTTCGCCGTATGGTCATTTACCTAACTGGAATATCCTTTTTATCGCCCATTATCTTAATCAATGATTCACCTATATATTGCGTCGTGGATCTATATGTTACGTCATTTTCTCAACTTAGTGTTTAAGTTGTAGCGGGGTAGAAGAAAGTAGAAAAGAAAAGGAACTTTAGGATAAAAGAAAGGCATTCGCTTCGATGCGTAAAATGGTTTAGGTTATGAGAAAGAGAAGCGCCATCAAGTCGAAGAGACTAGTCAGTCATTTCGAAGGAAGAAGCTACGGTTATCAAAAGGCGCTTTTCTCCTGGAACCACAACAGCATTGACATAAGACTCAGTAAGAGGAAGTGAAGCGAGAGAGAATACAAACTGATTTGAAGCCAACGAAGGAAGTTTATTATAGCGCTTTCAGTTGTAATTAAGACTGTTGACAGTACGTTGATATAAGAAGGATTACTGAGTTAAGATATGAAAGACATAACTTAAATAAAAAACTCCCCGCAGTACCTACTTGAGGAGCCCTTAATGACAAGTTGGTGCAACAAAAAGTGGGATGACCTCTTCTGTGCCCTTGAATATGTTTATATGTTTAATTCTGTTAGTAATGGGTGACCTGTTTTGTTGTACAAATTTTGGGAAACTCATTAATAGCCAAATTACGTTTCGTCTGATTGTCTACTTACCATTTATTACTTTATAATGGGTGGCTGCATGCCCATCGGGACATTTTCATTTCCGCCACTACCATTTTCTTGATGTCTCTGGCCCCCAATGGTTCAGTGTCATTTGCATATAACAATGCTGGTTGTACAACAATTTCGTAGATCTTCCTTTTTCCCCTTAATGATATTCTGGTCATAAAATACACCAGACATTTTCATTCAATTATTCTATCTACATTTCATCAGATTTAATTTAACTACCACTCCCCCGTCTTTCGTAAGAGTACTTCCCAAATACCTAAAGTTTGTTGCGTCCAGTAATTGATTTTCTTGCATTTTTGCACGTCCATTTCAGTTGTTTGGCCATTCAAGGTCATATATACACAATCGTTTATCATACGACCAGCGTCCCTCACTTTCTAAAGTACCCCTTTGCTATTCCAGTTCACCTTCAAAGTAATCATTGTTCTCTTGCAAAAACCACCATATCATTCGCAAGTATTTGTCATTGAGTTTCTTTTTCCAGCGTTCCATTACTGAATCCATAATAAAGGCAAATAGATGTGGGTTCATTAGGAAGCCTTGTTGTAATCCATTTTGCTTGAGAATGCCTTTGTGTTACCCACAGCACATTTCACTTTGGTCACACATTTCCATTAAATTTCACTGACAACCATGGTTTTCTTCACTGGTACTCTCTTGTCGCGTTTACCATGTTTTTACTGTAAATCGATCCTCAGATCATTGGTTGATTTTAAATGTTAAAACAAACCGTTATTTCTAGCTTAGTACGATCATGCCTGATTTCTTTTACCAAATCTTTCTCCATTCTCCATTTTATTCTTTCAATTGTAAACAATATTTAGTAAGGTTCGTATTTTTGGAGCATCTTTTTCAACCGATTTTGAAGATGTATTTAATGTATTTAAATGTATTTGATGTATTTCAAACGAAAGCACCTTGACAGAGAATTCACAGCTTCTTCCAGCTATTGTAAAAACGGGCGATGACTTAAGGCAGGATTTTTTAGCCTACCAGCTCTTGAGGCAGTTCAAGGTGAGGTAACTAAAATGCATTCGATATTGAGTTTCATGCTGTCGTTTTACAATGGACATAGAAGAACTATAATATTTGAAATGTTTTTTTTGTTAATAATCATATTTTTTTTTGTTTTTATTTTATATGGTGCTGTTTTTTTCACACCGACAGTTCCTTAAGCATTCTTTAGTATTCCGCATTTTTGTGAAAGTATATGAATATTGAACTAAATAGTAAAGCAGCAAACAATAAACAGGTAAACATGATTATTAAGTGTGTTCGTGTGTGTGTGTGTCAGTGTCAGTATGTTTTTGCGTTGACATCTCAGGATCAGCAGGGTTTATCCGCTTGAAATAAAAGGGCCTAACAGAGCCTGGGTATAGCATTAAAACAAAGTGGCACCATGGACTGAAATTTATGGGTGTGTCTAAAAACAGAAACCTGACCCAGGTCCCTTCAAATTTTTATTCAGCGGAAATATCATGGAAAGAATGAACTTGCGCTTGTCAAGTAGCACAATAGGGAATGGGCACTCGGACTAATATTCCTTCTTTCTTTTCGTTGGTCCATTACAGTTCACAGTGATATAGTATAGTGTATTTTGTGAAAGATAATAACTTTTGCTTGTCTAAGTTTCAAAGGGTTCTTGTCATCTTCAGATGACTAAAGCAATAAGCTGTTCAGTTAGGTACGAGGCTTTGTTGACATCTTTGTAGTTTTAATACTATTTGCAAGATGTTAGTTGATTGACGATTTTTTCCTTTTGCAGGCAGATAAAAGCCCCATCTTTATAGACTGCATAGTTGCTTTATTTTTGCTGACAGTCTACTTTTAAGTAGGTTACTAATCTGAACCATTTATACTATTTAAACCATTATTAAACTGCGTATTTGTAGGCAATATGGGAAACCGAGCGAGTTCCTTTGTGGATAAGACCGTAAGTACTGTGCATACAAGTTTATTAATTTTTTATTTTATTTTGTATGTACCTGAAAACGCCCCAACCACTCCTTAAATTGTATCCAGTTACAGCTTTTGAAGTATTTTTGAAATAGTTTTTAGTTTAGGTTTCCTCAATTTACTGTTCAGTAACCCCCCTCACCCTGCAACTATTTTGTATTCCAGTACCTATTTTAAGTACAACAACCATTGCTGGTATCAAAACTACTGCTGCTTCTGCTGTCACAGCTATCTTAGATATTATCAGTTCGACTATTATTACTATTACTACCACTACTACTACTACTACTACTACTACTACTACTACTACTACTACTATTACTACTACTTCCACTACTAATACTGCCACTACTACTGCTATACTACTACTGCTACTACTACTACTCCTGCTGCTGCTGCTGCTGCTGCTGCTGCTGCTAGTGGTGCTACAAAGATACAACCTATTAGACTACCAGTGGACATTGACCCCTACAGACACAAGCAGTGATACGCTTCAGAAGATATCGAACTCGTAGGCTTCATTGCTGTACCCTTTTAATTCATTATGTGTTTTTTAAATGGCACTGATAGATTTGGAGAATCCCATGCAAACACTTATCTTCGAGAATTAAAACTGAGATGTGAATATTTGAGTAATCGTTTACATTCCTGGATCTGGGGATGATAGCAACTGATGCCGTATTTTGTTTCACACGGTTTGTAAAGTGAGCTCAGTTTCTGTTCTTGATCGTTTGTATGCGCGTTGCAGCTCGTTTTACAAGACATAGTACCCGGGTATCCTCAAGCTGGTGCACATGCACAAACCATTGTGGACAACGCTGGTAAAATAATTGATGCACGTTGAGAGAGCCTGCATTTTCAGGCACGGCAGTATTGTCTTGCCATGTGATGCCGAGAATTCGACCCAAATAGCGGCAATGGAAGTTTTCCACCTAATTCTTCTGCTTTGTATATGTGAACCAGATTTCACTGACAAAACAAGGTGCCGAAGACACGTTTCTGTTTTGGTTTGGATATTTTTGTTCGACGTTAACTCGTTATTCTCGCAAACCATCTCCCTTATTCTGTCATGTCTCCATTTTTTTCAAGAGACTGGCTGCTGGTGGTGGTCGACCTCAGTTACGTGAAGTGTTAGGGATGCTAAGCACTTTTTTGTCATTGTATACGGATAGTGATGGAGGGGCGTTGTAGCCATGACGTTGGTCAGCTTTATGCTAATAGTCATCCTGATCGCATTGGAGGCATAGACATACTCGTTAATCAATAAGTGTAAATCTTCCTCTGTATTATACGTTTAGACTCTGTACTTTACGAAAAGGATTTTGTTATGCATTTTGTTATTATCTGAAAACACGTTCGAGTCTACAATATGATTGCTGATTGGTATTGAACTTTCAGGAACCTTTGAAATTCCTTTACAGTGTGTGGCTGTGTCATATCTACACCTTTTC